>CAOKZL010002195.1:0-229209 GCA_948472985.1 Iguana delicatissima
GCTTACCTTAATCAGGGTAGCTCCGTCGCCGTGGGGAGCAGCGCGCGTTTGCCGCTCTACATGGCAGCAGTGTCCGGCAGCGTCCGGCGGCGCCCAAAATGGCGGCTGGCGGCTTCCAGCAGCTCTCCGCCAATTGGAGAAGCACGCCAGCCGGAAGCCTGCCCCCGGGCAGCTCTGCAGGGTCGCGCTTGCACACCCCTGCAATTCCCCATGGGGCGCTACGATGGGCTAGCGCGCGTGTGTTTCATAAAGACCACATGAAATGTAGTCTTTATAAAAAACGCGGCGCCACCCCCGCAGCCATGCGACGGTGGTTTGAGGTGGGGAAACTCCACATTTCTAACTGCCCTAGCACACTCCACGGTGTAGATGACCTCTGGGTGAGGTCCTCCTACCCCGTGTTATCCCGTGTTTTTCCGTCCGTGTGGAAAGGGCCTTACATTGGTCATGCTGGCTAAAGATAACAGGTTTTGGAGTCCAGCAATATCCATGGGGGTGTAGACGAATTAAGCTATCAGCATGTGTGCTGAAATTTCTGAAAATATTCTGTAATACCACTGCTAAATACAGTGCTATTGATCTTCCTATCATTTTCTGCCAAGTGCTCTATGGTACATACTGGAAGGCTTTGTTTTCAGTAAGAGGTGTGTGGGTGTGATTTCAGACCGTACCTCCAAATATAGATCCCTTTCCAGTGAAAATAATTGAAGAGGAGAAACTAGTCTCAGATTCTGCAGGAGATGCTCCTTCAATCACTCTTCTGTCATAGTTCATGTTGCACAAAGCCATGTCAGCAGTCTAAAACCAAATCCATAGTCACACATTCATCTCAAGCTGTGGAAAATATTCTTTATACCCTCTGCTGCTCTGAAGAGTCAGACCACTTCTATTATGCTTTTATTATGTTTACAAAAAAAATTAACATGCCTTTTAGAAAAAGACCAAATCATCTTTAATGATAATGGCTTGGACTGAGCAACTTTAAGATTTAAGATTCATGGAGGAGGATGCCTAAATCCCATTCTTAGTTCCAACCAGAATAGACTTCTTGAATTAATGGGATTTACCTATGTGTTGACTCATTAAACAATTGATTCAAGAGATCTGCTCTAGTTGAGACTAACCAGTGCATCTTGTGAGATGTATATTGTTTCTGGACTCAAATTTGGGATCCCCGAAAAAGCTCCGATTAGTCCTCCCAACACCCTCCCTTTTTTGCCCCAGACCACGCCAACACCCCAAAAATGTATGAAAATACTGTAAACCCCACAAGCACCCCAGAGCTCAATGGAATGTAGGTTTGATTTTAGTTTCAATATGGCTTTTATAGTCATAGGTTTATTTCCAAAAACCTAAAGGCTTTCCTTATGAAAATACATTTTTACATTTCTCCTCCTCAGAAACAGAAGTAAGAGGCAAAATGCACAACTATGGTTTATTTGCTGCATAGGCAGCTAACCTGATCCCACAATATTTAAGCCTTTTTAATTAATGAATTAAGTCATAGCAACAATTGATTCATCTTCTTTCTTGGGAAGGGTCTTCTTGTTGTGGAATCATAGTACAATAATTGTGTAGTATGAAAGGACTATAAGACTCTGATCATGAAAACTTCTTTAATGTCAAGTGAGTTGCCCACCACTATTCCTCATACTGTTTGTAGCATCTTTCATGTTGAATTGATCTGATTATTTCAAAAGGGTCTATTTGCACATTTTTGGCTACATGTACTGAAAACATGCATGAACTGACATGTAGTCAGTTTAGGCTGAGTAATAGGACATAGGGTTTCTAACACAGAGACAGCAAGCCTAGCTAAAGATGGTAAAGTCAGTAGAATGGCATCAATGCATTTGGTTAATAATTAATATCCTAAAAAGTCAAATTCAACTGAATTTACATTAGACAGAGGAAAACATGATTATGTATGTACCACTAACAGGATGCCCTCATGGAACATTAGTGTAAGACAGTGGTTGAAGCAGCCTACCTCAATGTGGTGCTTTCCATATGTGTACATCTATCATCCCCAGTCAGTATAGCCAATCCACGTTAGGTGAGGATGATGGGAAGTTTAATCTATCTATCTGAATGGCACTGGCTCAGAGAAGTTTAGGTTAGTGTTATCAGATTGGAACGGGTAAGACCCAGGTAATGGCAATGGGAACTGGTAATGCCCCACTTTGGCGTGATCCTTTTTGGATAGCCATTTTCAGGTAGTCTTTCAGCCCAACCTACCTCATAGGTTGGTTGTGAGAATAAAGGTTGGTTGTGATGGCCCCAGTCCATCAGGACATCCCAGTACATCTATGAAAGTCTGGTTCTACTATTAGGCAGAGCAAAGCAGCTGTCTCACTAAGCAAATTTAAAGTGTCAAAAGTAGACAGTAAATTGGCATTTAGCTATTTATTGTATCATTTTACTGCCATGGATTGGAAGAATAGACATGCCTTGTGTACCAAAATAAACCGGTTGGCTATGCACTCTGAGCTGGGTGGGTAGGAGTGACATTTACTGCATTGCCTCAAATAGTAAGCCAAAATCACTGTCTTTTTGGATTATCATGAATAAGGCTGGCACTAGCAGCTTTGAGTAGACCTGGGTGCCTCAGACTCCCATAGTCAACCAGTATTAATATCTGACCAAGAATTCAGCCATTTCCACCCTATACCGTTATAGTGCTATTATTCCACTTTCAACATCTGATGGAATCCTGGGGTTTGCAGTTTAGGGAGGAGCATTTAGAATTCTCAGCCAGAGAGATCTTTGGCCTCAGTAAACTACAAACCCCACAATTCCACAGGATGTTGAAAGTGGAATAATAGCACTATAACAGTGTAGTGCAGAAATTGTCTTCCTATTTCAAGTTTGTTAGCTAACATTTTAAATGTTCCAGAATGTTCTCAGCATAGCATCACTTCAGGGCATTGTGGAAATTGAAAATGGCATCTCAGAGCCACCAGTACTGCTGCAAGATAAATACAGAGATGGTCCCATCTACACATGAGGGAGCCCACCATATCTAGCATCAGTGTAGGGCTCTGTGGTAAATTTTAAATGGCAGCTCAGAACCATGAAGTCCCATCCATGTATGATCAAGCCACTGGAAAATATGATTTGTCAGAGGCCTTGTCAAGCTTGGAGTTATCTAAAGTTAATAACTAACTTTTGTTGACTCCAAAAGAGGGTTAACTTGAGCAAAATACTCTGTGGACCACTGAAGAACTTTGTACCTCAGCTCCAGGGGCCCCTCCCCTTTCCTATCTGATTTATTATACATTATATAATGTTTGCTGTGCGGAGTAGGTTCTTGGCTGTGCAAGTGGTCTTTGGAGAAAACTGTGAACAGACCTAAAGTGCTGATTTTCACACAGATGGCTACTGTGGGCAAGGTAAGAAAGATTATTGTTATAGGTCTGCCTACTTCTATATGAACAGTGGCTGTTTAAAGTTAATGTTTCTGTATGTGCAGTTACTTGTAAAATGGCATAACTAAGATAAAACTTCCCATTGCCTTCAGAAATATTCTGTGAATTCAGTTGGATAGATTCACTTTATGCCCTTAAAAGTCAAGCTGTGGATCCTTTCTGGTGGCTTCAGAAGGAAAGCCTAAGTGAAAAAGAACAAGGATGGTGGTTTAGACTGATGCTTCTTAAACTATCTGATACAGGGGACTGGCAGACTTTTTCTGCAACCACAATAGCTGGGCCCATGCGGAGCCTCCATCCGGCGTCCTTCCGTGAACGAGCTGGAAGTGGGCAGGGTGTGGGCAGTCCCTGCCTGTCCCTCCCTCATGAAGTATGAAAAAATTTCTGTACACGATGGCCTTTTTTTACAGTGCGTTTCTCTATATAGAAAAACAATTCACTAAAGTGCATATTTGTTATTATTTAATCCTTTATTATTATTATCTAATCCTTGGAAACTACAACTCTCAGACTCCCTCAGCCAGGCTGTCCACTGGCTGGGAGATTCTGGGAACTGCAGTCCCCCAAAATAACTTTTCTAAGCTTTGAATATAACCTGTACCTTCTGAGAGTATGGGATCAGGATGCAATGGCTGAGGAGGGCAGAGACCGGATGCTATGAAGCAAGAAATTTAATGCACACATGTCTCAGTGAGAATTGGTTACCCTGACAACAGAGCACATGCCCTTTCCTTGATGTTCAGCACCACACTGTTTTCTGAGACAAGCACTGCTCATTAAAACCATTATGGAGAGCATCTTTGCAAAATTTTCTGACCTATTACTCTGGCATGTCTTGTATGCAGGTGATTAAATGCAAGGCAGCAGTCATCTGGGAAGCTGGTCAAGCACCTTCAGTTGAGGAAGTGGAGGTGGCACCACCAAAAAGCCATGAAGTTCGAGTGAAGGTAAAAAAAAAAAAAGTGCTCAAAAGTGGAAGCTTCTCCTCCCTCCTCTTGGTGTGAATTACTATTATAGTGGGTGACTACTTTATGCTTAAATGATGAAATTGTAGTTGTTAAGTACCCTCAAGCTGATCTTGACTTATAGTGACCCTATGAATGGAAGACTTCAAAGCCACCTATCATCAGTAGCCCTGCGCAGGTCTTGCAGATTCAGGGACGTGTCTTCCTCGATTGAGTCTATCCATCTGTAATGCAGTCTTCCTCTATTCCTACTGCCTTCTTCCTTACCAAGCTTCATTGTCTTTTCTAGTGAGTCATTTCTTTTCATGTTATGGCCAAAGTACAACAGCCTTAGTTTAGTCATCTTGGCTTCCAAGCTGTAGGATCCATTTATTTGTCTTTTTAGCAGTCCAGGGTATCTATAGAACTCTCCTCCAGCACCACATTTCAAAGGAATTGATCTTCTTCCTTTCAGCTTCCTTCACCTTTCAGCTTCCTTCACCATTCAGCTTTCACAACCACATGGAAATTCAATGGCCTGGACAATCCTAGCTTTAATATTCAATGATATATCTTTACACTTCAGAATCTTGTCAAGTTCCTTCACAGGGGCCCTTCCAAGTCTTTTCTTCTGATTTCTTGACTTGGAGTCAAAAAAGGATGTTAAGAAGAATGGGTATTTCCTGCAATTAACCCATTTCCACTCTGAGAATAGGATATCCTTTGAAATATGGGATTAGAAATCAAATTTGCAAACAAAGCCCATGTTTGTGCTCTGATAACTAATCACAAAAGAAAGCATGTTAAATGCAAAATACATGAATGAGGGAACTAGTGTGCTATGCAAAACAAACGTGCAGTTATTTCACTATCTGAAGGAGAGCCTCTTCAAAAATATTGAAAGGGAAACTAACATGCTCAAATGTTGCATACTTTGCCCACTAGAAGTGATAGAAGAGAGTGTAGAGGGAATGGTTTTGAAAAATTTAAATGACAGATACAACCTGTGATAAAATGTGCAGATTACTCCTTCTCAAGGCTTACAGGCTTCTCCTGTTAGTCCCAACTAGAGTAGACCCACTGAATCAATTGTTGAATGGTGACCCAACAGGTTGTTAAATACCATTGATTCTGTGGGTCTGCTCTAGCCAGGACTAAAGATACCAGCCAAAGTGTTGAGGAAAAACAAGCACATAGGTTCTATTTGCTTGAGCCTTGCTTATGAACTTCCCATAGGGACCTAGTGGCTCACCTCGAGAACATAATGCAGGACTAGTTAAGCTGGTTCTGACCCACCACAGCTCCTTACAGGGAAAGTTATGAACACTGTATATATTCTGTTTTCCACATAGATGGTGGCCACTGGAATCTGTCGGACTGATGATCATGTGTTGAAAGGTTTTTTCGCTAGCATAGACTACCCAGTTATTGCAGGCCATGAAGGAGCAGGAATTGTTGAAAGTGTCGGACCAGGAGTCACTTGTGTAAAGCCAGGTAAGGGCAAAGAAGTACATGTTCATCAGACAGGGCAAAGTTTAATCTACTATATAAAAGTCAATGTCTGTCTGCGTGTTTATCTGTTTGTCCGTGTCAGGCAGGCAAAGACCTCATACGATTGGCTTTGTGAGACGAGAAGACCTCATATGATTGGCTGCCTGGGAAGACTCTGTGGAATCCTGGGCTGGCAGTTTGGGAGGGGCTTTTAGAATTCCCAGCCAGACAGCTCTTGGGCCTCAGGCCAGTTGCTATGGAGATGAGGCCTATCAACAATACGGATGCCAGAAAAGTTTTGGGAGGCGTTTGTGAGAAAAATTAAAGTGACATACATAACGTAGTTACAAGGTCTTCTCATCTCACATAGTAGATTGTATGGATTCCATATGTGAGAAAGTTTAAATTCAAAAGAAAAAAGGCTTCCAGAAAAAATGTAAAGCCATGGCACAAATTCAACAGAAAGCAAAAAAATCAAAAGCCAGTACATCAACGTTGCCAGAGAACACAGATTGGGTTGGGGATTATGGGGAAGAGTTGCAATTACTGGAATAGGCCAGTTGCTATGGAGACAATGCCTAGCAGCAAGGAGGAGGACAGTGTATTTCCGCAGGAACCCAATCTCTAAATGTTAACAACTCTGAATAAAGATTGGATTGGGGAATATGGGGAAATTTACAGGTACAGGAATATGCCAGTTGCTATGGTCATGAGGTCTAGCAGCAAGGAGGAGGACAGTGTACTCCCTTAGGAACCCAAACCGTGTATGTAAATAACTCTGAATACAGATTGCATTGGGAAATATGGAGCAAAGTTATAGGAAATGGAGAAGACAGTTTGGTAAGGTCTTAAGGGGAAAATAAAAACCATGAGCAACACCAGAAAAATATGGTCGTCTAATATATAAATGTCAAAGTTTTTGTCTGTGTCAGGCAAAGACTTTATATAATTGGTTGTGTCAGGCAAAAACCTCATATGATTAGCTGCCTAAGAACATTCTGTGGAATCCTGGGGTTTGCAGTTTATGGAGGAGTGCTTAGAATTCTCAGCCAGAGGACTCTTGGGCCTCAGTCAACTGTGACTGTCTTGAATAGCCCAGTTGCTATGGAGCTAAGGCCTAGCAGCAAGGAGGAGGGCAGTGTATTTCCCTCAGGAACTTAACCTCTGTATGTTAATAATTTTGAATACAGATTGGATTGGGGAATATGGGGAAAAGTTACAGGTACTGGACAAAACAGTTTGGAGAAGTTTGGGGAAGGAGAGACACAGGATCTCTTTCTAACAAGTATTATCTATAACAGTGATTCTCAACCTGGGCGTCCCCAGATGTTTTTGGACTTCAGCTCCCAGAAGCCCTGAGCATTGACCATAGTGGCTGGGGCTTCTGGGAGCTGAAGTCCACAAACATCTGGGGACCCACAGGTTCAGAACCACTGAACTATAACAAAATAAAATCCCAGGCAACACCAGGTATATATACTAGACCCTCCAGACTTTGTGGGACATCGGTGCCCATCATCCCTCACCACCCTAGGCAGTTATGGGGTATGATCAGATAATAATAGGTCAATGTCTGGAAAGCCACAGGTTTCTAACTTCTCACATAACACTTTAATTCATCCAATAGCAGCCTAGGTACCTTGGTTTGTTTTTTAAAACACCAAAGGAAGCTCCCCTGGTACAATCTTTTGTTATTTTTAGTATTAGGTGATAGCCTTTTTTTTAAGGCTTCTTAAATTACTTGCTTTTACTGTGCACTTGTTTTAAAACAGTATTTTTAATAATGAGGGTCTAGTGTATTCTGCTTACCTTGACAGCTCATGAATTTTGTTCACAAGCATTTCAAGAGAAGTGTTTCACAGTGTTGATTTTGTCTTCTCTCTGCAAGGTGACAAAGTCATGCCTTTCTGCCTCCCCCAGTGTGGAGAATGTGTTTGCTGCCTGAGTCCCAAAGCTAACTGTTGCACCAAGAACCAGTAAGTTTGTGTGACATTCAGTGGCATAGTGGTAAATTTTGGAGAACAGGTCTTACTTGGCCATTCTAGACTAAGATACCCCATTAAACTTTGCATTGCATTTTACATTGCAATCGCTCACAACGCTATCTTGTTCGTGGGGAAATCCATTCTCCCACTAGCTGTTGCAGCTAATCTCAGAATGAACAGGGAAGCCTGAAGGGGTGGCAGATTAAGTCGTCAACCCTGCTAATTAAAAAAATCCTAGCACTATATTGGAAAACATTTATGGCCTTTTTGATCGATAAGAAATCTAATGATTCAATTATCTATGGTTATTATTAATAGTAATTCTTTTGGATCTGTAATACTAATATTGTAATAGTAATACTTTTTCTTTCTTTTTTTCTTTCATTATAGTTTGATTTGGGAGGTCGGAGCCCTTTTGTGTTTCAATAAGTTAATGTTTCTTGTTTTAGTTACTATATATACTCCTGTATAACTCTAGAAATTTTAGTCAAAAATCAACCAGAAAAGCCTAACTCAGTTTATTCACAGGTCAATGTAAGTACTATATCTTAACTCTTATCAAAAAAGGAACCATCCTCTTCTCTGAGTAGAGTGGTGAAAGGGGAGAATTTAGTCCCTCCCAGGAGAAGCAGCAACCCCCTTTATTCTTTCTGCAGCAGTGCTGCTTCTGGCCTTTTTGAATGCCTAGGCAGGAAAATGGTGATGGTGGCTCTTTGATACTTCCCCTCAAAGGAATGCCAAGAGAGTAGTGGGAGTCCTTTTTTGATGAGAGTTAATACTGTGCTTCAACTTTTATCAAAAGACTGGTGTAACTTTTCCCCATATTCCCCAATCCAATCTGTATTCAGAGTTATTGACATACAGAGGTTGGGTTCCTGAGGGAATACACTGCCCACCTCCTTGCTGCTAGGCCTCATCTCCATAGCAACAGGCCAGGTCCAAGAGCTCTCTGACTGAGAATTCTAAAGGCCCCTCCCTAAACTGCAAACACCAAGATTCCATAGAATCTTCTCAGGCAGCCAATCATATGAGGTTTTCGCCTCACACAGCCAATCATAGGAGGTTTTCTCGTCTGACACAGACAAACAAACAAACTTTGACTTTTATATATTAGTATAGGACCAGCTCCTTCTCTGAGTTGAGTGGCAAAAAGTCTTTTTGAATACTTGGGCAGGAAAGTGGCAGCAGCCAGGAATGGCCGACCCCCTTTCCCTCTCTGTGGAATGAGCTTCGACTCATTTATGAGTCATATCAAAAGGCATAATTTTGGCCCCAAAACTTGCCTTTGACTTATACATGAGGTCAACTTATATACAAGTATCTACTGTAGTTATTGTTCAGTGTTCAAGTTTAAAGTTTTAGTATTTTGTTTTAGTATTACCTTAGGTTTTTGTGTGTATGTGAATCAGATTGTTTGTGTTAATTTTTTAAAAAAATCTTGCATTTCAACTCTATGAACGTTGGCTCCAGTATACTACTGGAGATGTCCCTATCATCTATCCCAGCAACAGTGACAGTTGGCATTCAGCAAGTTTGTAATACAAACCTTTCTGAATCTCCCCACACAGCTTCATTGAAGGTCCTCAAAACCTGATGCGAGACAAAACCAGCAGATTCACCTGTAGAGGAAAACAGGTTTACCACTTTCTGTGGATAAGCACCTTCTCCGAATACACAGTTATGCCTGATATTTCCATTGTCAGAATAGACAACAATGCTCCCCTAGATAAAGTCTGCCTCCTTGGCTGTGGGTTTCCTACTGGTTATGGCGCTGCCATCAATACTGCCAAGGTAAATATCAGGCCATATTTTTGTTTCTCAGAAAGGTGAAACAAAAGTTTCCTTCTTTCCTGCTTGAATCACGCTTCCTGAAATGTTTTGAAATACAGGTATACAGTTTCCCAAGTCTTCTTGGATCCAGTTGCTCTAAAGAAGTTCCCCACTCCAAAATGGTGTCCTCCAATGTATTGGATGTAATCCGATGAGTCTGGAGGATATCAGACTGGGGAAGGCTGTTCTAAAAGGAAACAGCAATACAGTTAGCCCTTCACAGTTGCTAGGGTTAGGAGCCTCACAAAAGTGGGAAAATCGCAAATATCAAAATGTGTGTGTGTGTGCCTGTGGGAAGGGGGTTGAGGCACGGTGGAAAAAGCAGGCACCTAGGGTCAAAACCAGGTCAGGGAAAGGAGAGGGAAAGGGAGTGGGTTTCCATACTGTCCCTATACTTCCTCTCTCCTCACCCATCTCCTTCCTTGGATGTGGGGAGACAGTGGGAGAGGTTTGTGGTGTTGAGAATTTGGGTTGGGAGCTGCCCTTAGCTGACCAAGGAGTGGCTGGTGGAGGGGAGGAGGAGGAGGACCAGCTGTAGGTTTTTAAAGTACTGCAAGGCCTGATCAAAGCCACCGAAGCAGGGCTCCCCCAGAAAAGAAGCACCTGAGATGGCAGGAAGGGGTTGGAGAAACTTACAAATAATCAAATCTGTGAAAGTAAAACCTGCAAATGTGGAGGGCTGACTATATTTTCTTGGTGGGCAGCAGATCAGTGATGGCATCTAGATTGGGTTGGGGATATTTGGGGCTTGTCCAATCTACTTTTTCTTTTCCTGACCTGGCAAGATCAGCCCTCCCATTAGATGAACTGAGCCCTAGGCTCAGATGGTATTGAACCAAAAGCAGAGAACTCTGCCTCCTGACCCAAGGGACCTCTGCTGTCACTGTTTTGGAAAGCCTCATTCTCCAGAGATAGCCAGGCCCCAAGTTTTGGCTCAGAAGGGATAATGAACCAAGGCATTGGGGTTTGGCAGCCCTAGGAGGTTAACTGTGCCCAACACAATGACCAATTAGAGCCAGGTATTCATTGGAAAGCAGTGTGTCAGCCACTTTGTATGACTCGAGCTGTTGTACACACTGCCCACCTGCTCTCACAGCCCAGGAACCACCAACCAGAGCCAAGTGTCAAAAGACATACATTTCATATTGAAGAGAGGAGTGCTTTTGAGCATATTCTGGTCTTAGTTCACCACTAATGGATATTCACAGGCTGCTCACACAGAAGTCAATACCCAATTAAACAACTAACCCACATTATCACCATTTCAGCAGCTAAGTTTCAGTGGATGTAAGTATTTTGAGTAGAGTTGGTTCAGAAAAGTGGAGGGTACCAAACCGGAGAAGGCTGACCTAAAAGGAAACAGCAATACGTTCTTCATGGGTAACAGATCAACAGTGGCTTCTGACCATCTAGGCTGGAGTGGACAGATCTGGGGCTTGATTATTCTACTTTGTTCTTTTATTGACCCAGTAAAAGTTATTGAATGAAAAAATCAGAAACCATTGCCAAACACTCCCGTAAACCATCCAAAGATGTGCCAACAGATCTGATGTATTGTTCATCTGCCCTAGCCCTAAGCTATGCTTTCTCCTGTATTCCTGCCTGCTTTTTGTATTCCTTTCTCAATCCTGCTCTGTGCTCGGTTTAGCCTCTTTTATTACTGACTAGAAGGAACCAACTCTGAACAGCTTAAAAACCCACTAGTCTGTTTTTTCCTCTCATGCACAGACAAACCCATATTCCTTTATTAGCACTGATTAAGATATTCATGTCCTAGCTTTCCTCCAGTGAGTTCAAAGCAGTGAACAACTCTTCCTCCTCTCTACTTTAGCCTCACAACAGTCCTGCAAGGTAGTCCAGGCTAGAGAGACTAGCTGGCCCAGGATCATCCAATCAGTTTCTGGGTTAGGTGCAGACCTGATCTTAAATAATCCCATTGTGATCTCTTATTTTAACCATGACATTCCACTGGCTCTATTTTTGTGACCTGTTGGCTTTCTACTGAATCCTGCATAGTTCTGTCTATGCCTGTTCCTTATGTTTCTGCCTGAAACTTTGCAATCCTAATCCCAGCCACATTTCCTAATCCCAACCCCACATCCTGCTACATGCTTATCATGTCTTGAGGAGACCTAAAGTCAGGTTTCTGGCATATATGGACTTGCAGGTGGAGCCTGGTTCCTCGTGCGCCATCTTTGGCTTGGGAGGTGTTGGTCTGTCCATCGTCATGGGCTGCAAAGCAGCTGGAGCATCCAGGATCATTGGGATTGACATCAACAAGGACAAATTTGCAAAGGCCAAAGAGCTGGGAGCCACTGAGTGCATCTCCCCTGAAGATTTCAAGAAGCCCATTAATGAGGTGCTGGTGGAGATGACCAGGTTTGGCGTGGACTATGCTTTCGAAGCAATTGGCCGTCTTGACACTGTGGTATGAGGTCTATCTTGATGAATACTCCTAAGGCTCAGTGTTGTATTTTGTAACAGAAGGGGGCTTCAAATATTTTACAAAGCGTGCATGTTCTTTTCATACTTTTTAACAAGCTGTGCTTCCGAATGTTGTCAGCAGCAATGATTTTTGCATTCTTTTCAAAATGTTTAGATGTGCATCTGGTACATGCATGCTTGAATTCTCATGTGAGCCTCTTTTTCTTTGTATATGTAACAGGAGGCTGCTTTTGCATCCTGCCACTTTGGACATGGAGTCTTTGTGCTGATTGGAGAACCTCCTGAAGGAACCCGTATATCTATTGATCCCATTCAGCTCATTTCAGGGAGGAAAGTGCTCGGGTGTTGTATGGGAGGTATGGTATGGTTGATTAAAATTGTTTCATTCAACTGTTATGCCATATGTGCATGACTGATGTATTCACTCAAATAGGATTGATGAGTTTACTGAGATAGGATGTGCAGCTTTAAATGGATTGATTACATATAAATACAAAAGCCTGGTTTTCTACATCAGCTTGCAGTGGCTCTCAACCTGTGGGTCCTCAGATGTTTGTAGACTTCAGCTCCCAGAAGCCCCAGCCACTATGGTCAATGCTCAGGGCTTCTGAGAACCACCAGCTTAGTGGAACTGTTATCTTCAGACAACTCCAGTTCCCCGTTCTAGCTGATATCCTGGTGGGAAAATTCATATCCCATATCAATTTTCAGGTCTGGATGCTCTTTCTGCCAATTCCTCAACATCACAAATACTGTAGTTAGTTAGAAAGTCCTTTTGAAGTGACCTTACAAAGAACAGTGAAAAGCAGAAGCCAAGGCGAACTATTATTAACAGAAGCCATCCTTATTAGTATAAAACAAGACAATATCAGCACAACAAAGGGCCTGCAAGATCCAAATTTCCAGCATGTGTTATACAACTATAAAAGGTGCAAATGTGTAAATATATCATGAGATAAGCAAGGATCTGACCCGTTCCTGGACCCATTTACATGGTGACTTCACAATGGAAGAGCTGAAAATATTACCTGTCCATGAGATTGTGTGAAGGGACCCAAAGAAAGTGTTCAGAGACAGCATAACTAAGGGTTAATGGGCAATTTTTGCCTATGTGTGTTAAAACTACTTCTGTTTCTTTCTGAAATCATTAAGAATATCAGAATCTTTGCAGCACCCTGTAAAACTGCCACATGATTCATAGCATTCATAATACTGAATACTGAAATGACTCTTTGAAGCACACGATCTGGAGTAGGCAACCAGGTACCCTCCAGATGTTTTGGATTTCAGCTCCCATCAGTGCTGGGAACTGTGGTTTAATCATCTGGAGGGGACCAAATTGTCTACCATGTAATGTACACCTGGCCAAACCAGACCAGGCTCAATCTAATTCAGTCTGCACACTTGAGGGTACATTTGTGCTTGTTGCCTGACCACAATTTCCACAGTCTTCACCCATAGACTACCTCAGAGTGCCAGTGTTTTAACAAGAAAACATTGGCTGCCAATATGTTTCTGGGTCAATTCAAACTGTTGGTAACAATATTCACAGCCCTAGATGGATTTGTACCTCAATATTTGAAGGAGCACCTTTCCCAATAGATGCCTGCTTGATCATTAAGATCAGTTGGAGGGGACTTCTTCAGAATCCCACCACTGGAAGCAGTAAACACTGTGGGGATGCAGGAAATTTCTTTCAAGGCTAGAAAGCCTGCCCTTTGGTAAGCCAGCTGGTCCTGCATTAAAATGTAACTGTTCACCCAAACATCTGTGGCCCAGTGAGATTATTCTTGGTTTCTGATCAATTTGCAGGTTTGCTTTTCTTGTAATGGTTAACTTGTTTTGACATATCTTATGTTGTTTGAATTGTTTACATTGTTTTAAAGTGATTTCATTCATTGTACCCTGCCCTGAGGTCTGTTCATAGAGATGGTTTGGAAATAAATACATCTTGGAAGATATGACAAGCCAGGGAAGCAGAATAATTCCTGGATGCAGCAGTTATTTGCAATAGGAGCAGCTAAACAAACATGGAACAAAACTCCTTGGTTTCTTGAACAGATGTCTGGATGCAGGTCTTATCTCTTCTCTAGTCTATTTCTCTACAAAGAAACCGGGGGGGGGGGGATAAAGCAAACTCTGATTCTTTCTCTGGTTTGTTGGAAGAGAAAGGAACCAGAGAAGAGAGAGAGCAATCAGGTTGACGTTACTGTTGTTAACTTTATTTATACCTCACTTTTTTCCTGGTAAGGAATCAAAGCAGCTTACAATAATGTTTTTAAAAAAACATAGTTAAAAATCATGGAATACAAAAGTTAAAACCCAAATTAAGCAATCAAATAATTAAAACAAAGTTAAAGTATATAATTAAAACTCAAATTTTCCAAAATTCTACATAGTTAACAATAGCTAGCACCCTTAATCAGACAGGCCATAATCATACACTGACTGCCTGTAGGAACAAAAATGTCTTTGCTTGACAACAGAAAGAGAGTAGGGATGCTGACAGTCTGACTTCTCTGGGAAGGGAGTTCCAGAGCCTGGGAGATTTGGGCAGCACAATAAGCAAGTCATAGATTTATCTATTCCTGTTGTAATCAGAAGCAGTCGGGCACAAAGAGCCAACGTGCTGCTGATCATTGATAAACCAAGGTTTCCATCAATCCCACTCTTACTGGATTGTGAGAACTGGTCTGAAAACGAAAACTACAGCAAACATCTGAAAACTAAATGGGATGCTTGATTGAGTTGTTTGTTTGTTTGTTTGTTTGAGGAAAATTAGTGTTATCTCTGTTTTCTAAAACTTTCATCCAGTCATCATCCTTAATTTTTCCATCCTTAAAAAATAACAATTAGTGGTGAGCCAATGTTCTTTTATTTCTCCTCAGGTTTTAAGATGAGAGATGCTATCCCCAAACTGGTTTCAGAATACATGGGAAAGAAATTTAATCTAGATGCATTACGAACTCACGTGTTGCCTTTCGAGAAAATTGGTGAAGGCTTTGAGCTTCTGTATGCCGGTAAAAGGTAAGATTTTCCCAACATGTTTGTTTTTAGTACTTTTTATATTTAAAAATATTCCAAATGACAACTTTAACAGCTTGTAAACAGAATCACCCTGACATATATCGGATGAAAATTGAAGGCACACAAGAAGAATATTGGATGTTATCAGCATGGGGGTTGCTGCATTTTTTTGTTTGTTTTTTTGAAATAACGTTATTCTCCTTTTCCCTTTCTTTCAGTGTCCGCACTGTCCTGTTGTATTAACCCAGCCTCCTCATTCTATGAATTCTTTGCACACCTAACCAAATTCAACAGAATTTCAGTGAACATGAAAATGTGTTGATATTAATTGAAGTTTGCAACCTATTTGAGGCTGGCAACCTAATGCAGAAAAAACATTTAAGTCCTCTATTCCGACTGTAAAGTGTACAGGTGTTCTGTGTATGTGGGGTAGGGGATGGTTTGACCTGAGTCTTAGGATCAACCACTATCTATGGCCTTTTGCAGGAACAAAAATTAGTTTGGATCTGAAGGTGACGTGAAGAGACACCAGCCACTAATGATCAAGGCTCTCTGTCATAAGAGCAATCTGAAATCTGTAAGACGGCCCATATTCTACCTGTTGAATGTATCAGGAAGCAGTTATATTTTCTCACTAGACTGATCCTATTGGCCTTTGGGTTCAAACTGGCCACTTCCAGATCACCAGTGGTCTTCTTCCAGACAGCATAACTTGGCCCAGGCTGGAGAACCTCCAGCTCTGGCCTTTTCCACACCGGCAGGGGGAATAGCCCCGCGCTGCTACTCACCAGACCTTTCAGCTCCCCAGTCCAGTCCACGGTGCTCCGGAGCAGTGCGTGCTCGTCAATACGCACTGCTCTGGAATCCCAAATGGCGGCTTCTGGTTGATCGAGGGTCTCGACCAACCGCTGAAGCTCACCAGCCTAAAGCCTGCCCCCAGGCAGATCACAGGCTCGCATTGGTGCGAGCCTGAGAATCTGCATAAGGGAGCAGGCTCGCAGTGGCGCGCTGCGTGCTTTTGAAAAACCGGAAAAATCAGGTCTTTCAAAAGCACGCTGGAGGACCACTTGGGGTCATTCTGGACTGGACTGAGGTACGGATCTACCTTAAATAGGTGCGACTCAATCCAGTCTGAGGTGCAGACCTCCTCCTTGGAGGACGGACTGCACCGTTTCAAAAACCACGTGTGGAGAAGGCCTCTGAAGTCAGTTCCCAACAGCCATAACCAGCCTATTCAATTGTGCAACCTTACAATTGCATTTGATGTTTACTGTTAAATGTAAATAGTCTGCCATTAAGGTAATTTTCTCTGCATCTCTTGTGTTCAGATTTCTCTGCCTAAACAATTGCAATGTCGACTCACCTCACAGAGATAAAAATTTGATTTACAGGAACAGGAAGCCATTGTTCAGTGATTGCTTACATGGGATATGGATTCTAGTAAATAAAGATACCTAGTTCACCTGCTTTGTGTTTCTTTCTGCTTTTTTGATGATGTGTTAATTCTCTACGGCAGGGCTGAGAAATGTGTGGGCCTCCAGAAGTTGCTGGGCCACAATTCCCACAATCTCATTTTAAAAGCACACTAAGCCCCACCCTTTTGCTTTAGGCTGCACCCTTTACCTGTGTAGCCCTTGAGGGTTTGCCCAACTAGAAAACTGGCCCCCAGCCCTATAAAAGTTGCCTATCCCTTGCTTATCTGAACACATCTAGATTTCTGCACTTTCAATACAACCTTAGATATGGAGAGGGTAGAAGCCTGCATTTGATGAGGGCAAGTATATACAGACCATCCACATAAAAGTTTGCGCACATAGGACATTCCCAATCAGGCACAATCTCTAACCACTCTTTTCTCTGCCGAAGGAAAAGGACAAAGGGGCATCCAGCTCTCATTCTGCACGAACACCAACTGGGTTGGCACTTGAATCTTGGTCCAATAGAGGCAAAAGGGCAGCGTATTTAATGGAAGAACAATGTGCCAGCTGGCCATGTGGCACACACAGCTCTCTTCTCCAATACTTGCCATCCTGACAAACACCAAAAAGCATTACTTTTTAAGCTGTCTGATGCAGTAGACTGGCACGTTTTTCTCAATGTGCCATGGACTAGTATCATATATGTGGCATATTGTTATTATATTCAATAGCTTCTTGGAAACTCACTACGGACAGGCAGCCAATGACTTGCACTTTGATAAGCACCATCATAGAAGTCAAAGTTGACCATGTCTGACCAAACAAAGTCCCAGGAAAAAAAGCCTGGAAAATGGGCATAGCCTTCCACCTCTCTCTCTCCCTCTCTCTCTCTCCCTCTCTCTCTCTCTGAAACAATGTTGTGAAATGAAACAATTACATGTGAAAAGAATTTAGGAGTCTTAGTAGACCACAAACTGAATGTGAGTCAGCAGTGTGATGTGCTAGCTAAAAAAGCCAATGTGATTGTGGGTGCATCAATAGAAGCATAGTGTCTAAGTCAAGGAAAGTGACAGTACCACTCTGTTCTCCTTTAGTCAGACCCCACCTGGATTACTGGATCCAGTTCTGGGCACCACAGTTCAGGAAGGATATTTATAATCAGGTGGAATGTGTCCAGAGGAGGACAGCCAAAATGATAGAAGGCCTGGAAACCATGCTCCATGAGGAGTGGCTTAGAGAGCTGGATATGTCTAGCCTGGAGAAGAGAAGGTTAAAAGGTGGTGAGATAGCCATGTTTAAATATTTGAAGGGATGTCATATGGGGGATGGGACAAGCCTGTTTTCTGCTGCTTCAGAGACTAGGACATGGAGTAATGCTTCAAACTTCAGGAAAAGAGATTCCATCTAAACATTACGAAAAACTTCCTGACAATAAGAGCAGTTTGACAGTGGAATATGCTATCTCGGCATGTGGCGGAGTCTCCTCCTTTGGAGGTTTGTAAACAGAAGTTGGACGGCCATCTGTCAGGAATGCTTTGATAGGGCATTCCTGAGATGTCCGCCCCACAGAAATCTTTCCTAGACCCCCTGCCCAATTAAGAGATTGTCATGACTACCATCAATATTTTGTCATCTATAGTTAAGACAATCAGCCCATTCTGGACTCCTTTGTCAGCCTCATGAGAAAGCAATTGCTTTGACCACACACCCTCCTTCAGGGTAGGAAATAGGGTATAAAAACCACAACTTTGACTCCAGCAAATTGTACTATGTTGGGCATATTAATTGCACATGGCACCCCAGACTCCTGTTCCTCCATGCTACCCTCAGATGCTGTCTAAGCCACTCCGCTTTGACTTTCTGCTTCAGGACTGGAAACTATCACCCTTTCCATCCAATCTCTCTCTATCCAACCTTTCTTGCCTCACTTTCCAATAGCCTTGTATGAAGCTCTACTGTATATTAGAAAATCAGAGGGGGATACTGAGTATTTGTGTATTTAAAAAAACAAAGAAGTGCAGATTTCACATTAAAGAGGTAAATATTCTTTGATTTCAGTTTCAGGCATAATACTTTTCATGCATATGTAGACCTATAAAAGAGATCAAGAAATCAACATGTGTATATTAATTTTGTAACTACTAGACCTGTTTGAGCCTTATCATGTGACTCAGATAATGAACATGTTTTTTGACAGTTGCGTAAAACTGTGTCTTAGGCTTTCTCTCTTTCTTTCCCTTACAGCTTTGTCTTATAGTTTTAGTATCTTTACTATTCAGCGTTGTCAAATGTCACTAATTAAAGCCAAATTAGGTACATTAAATCTACCAAACCCATCTTTTGAAAAATTAAATCTCGTTTTGGTCTCTGCTTTTCATTTACCAGAAATTTAGAAGGATTCTTTTATGATTTTTTTTTAAAAATATGAATTTTGTGAAAATTTTTGAAAAATTTATGAAAGGGAAAGAAAGTGATTCATTTCAAGAAAAGAAAGCTAGGCTTAACTCCCCCCCCCTTTTTTTTAAGGAGTTGACTAAAAGGTCATTTTTCATTGGTTTTGTTTAAATAGAAAATAAAAGTACTCCTGTACACACAGTCCTCCTTGGTATCTTCTACCAAAGAAATTTGTGATAAAACTTTTAGGCCTACCTGAATAAAGTTAAAAAAAATAAAATAGGAAATTTTAAAAAGGAAATTATTAACTCTCCTCTACCTAGACATCTATTTGCATTAGAATTTTTATCCTTTGTGGACAGAGGGAACCACACAAATAGAGTAAGCTAATTAAGTCACCCAAATTAAACAAATCCATTGTTGTTGTTGTGTGCCTTCAACTCCTTTCCAGCTTATGACAACTCAAAGGTAAAAGCTGCTGGCTCCAAACAACTCCCTGGAAAAATTTTATTCCCTACTCAAAACAGCACTGATATTTTTTTATTATTATATCTGTAATGAAACTCAACACGCAAACATACAGTAAGCTATGGATAAAATAAATTTTATGCATGGGTTCCCTGAGATCTGAAAGTTACTTCAAACTTTCTCGACAGTAGAAAGCTGCAGAAGGCCTTGGTCTCGTAGAATTGACTACATTTCCCAGAGATCGCAGCGGCACGTCTACGGTGGCCGAATGGTCCGGGCGAAGTATTCTTAGCCTCCTTTGCGATCAATGCATGTGGCTGGGACTGAGGGTCTTATTGTTCCAGCTTTCCAAGGCAGAGGTCAGTGCAAGTCTACCAAAGGGGTCGAGCGGATTCCCGTGCGCAAACTAATTTGCAAATATGGACACTGCGGGGAAAGTAAGGAAATAAAAAGAAGTCTCTTTCTTTTTTTTTCTTAATGTGGAAGCCCATATAGTCTAAAAATTGGGCCTTTAAAGGCTGCACGCATCTCCACCTCAACGCTTATTCCGGGAAGTAAATGCCATTGAGCTCAGTGGGATTTACTGCCGAGTAAGCATGCTTACTCTTCCATTGTGCCTAGTCTTCAGTTCTAATTACCTAAGAAGAATTGCTGTTGTGTGCCTTCAAGTCTTTTCCGAGCTATGGTGACCCGAAAGCGATCTTATCACGGCGTTTTCTTAGCAAGGTTTGTTGGGGGGAGGGGTTGCCTCTGAGGCTGAGAGAGTGTGATCTTGCCCAAGATCACCCAGAAGGTTTCCATGGCCCACCGGAAATTCGAACCGTGGTCTCCCAGGCTATTTCCCCACTAGACTGTTACAGCGCTATTCCACTTTGAACATCCTTGAGGGCCCTCCCTAAACTGCAAACCCCAGGATTCCATAGGAGGTTGAAAGTGGAATAATTGCGCTATAGCAGTCTAATGCGGAAATAGCCCCAGAGTCCTAATCCGATAATCAAACGCCTTCTTGACGCTGGCTCTCAAATTGCGCTTTGATCACAAAATATTTTAGTTTAAACCAGTTGCCTTCCACATATAAAAATTTGAATTCCTAACTATTAAAGGTGTGGATCCTGCACTTGTCTCCTGAGAAGAACATTCCATTGAATGCAGTGGAGCTTACTCCCATATATCAATCAGACCACTTTGCCCATGAACATAGCCTTTGAAACGCAGTTGCTGCAGAAACTGGGATTAACTGATAGCAAAGGAGTCATTTTAGTGGGCTTGCAGTAGAGGCAGATGAGATGGGAAACAGAATCGGTCCATGATCCTTCCAGAATTGGCTGGATCACACCTTCCATCATCCCTGATAATTAGCCACACTAGCTGGTAGGGCAGGAATAAGAGCCCAACTGAAACTGGATTAAGACATACCCAGATCCTACATCTGAGTTTAAGAGGCACAATAGCATTACTTTTAAAATGGTATAGTCCTCTCTGAAACCTTAATGAATATTTTGTTTGTTTCTTTTTTTAAAAAAAAAAGGGTTCCCATTGTATTCTTACTTTGTGCTTTATGTACATAAATAAATACAGAACTGTAGTGAATGCATGGTAGAAAGCATTTCTGGAATAAGAGTTTTATCTGAATAGTGATTTAAATTCCAAGCAGTCATTTCAGTCTGCACAATTTGTGACTTGAGGAGCTGAAGGTAAGGCACCGTTAGTGTGTTTTTGCTGCCTGACTGAAACTAGATATACAGGACTGTGGCATACAGGCTATATGTGTGTGTCCCTTTAGGACACCTGTCAATTTATGATGACCCCCATGAATTTCGTAGGGTTTTCTTAGGCAAGGTGGTTTTGCCAGTTCCTTCCTCTGTAATATAGCCCGCAGCACATGGTATTCTGGGTTGGTCTCCCATCTAAATACTAACCAGAGCTGACTCCGTTTAGCTTCCAAGACCAGATGGGATCTGATGCCTTTAGACCATAAGACAAATCTGTCATGGGATTTTCCTAGCAAGATTTGTTCAGACAGAGTTTGCTTTTGCCTTCCTCTAGGGCTGAGATAGTGTGTCTTGCCCAAAAACACAATATGTAGCCGATGGCAAATGTTTGGCTTGGTGAGTCATGAGTAGTGCTGGATTTAGTAATACTGAAATGATTATATTTCTAAGACTCTTACAGTGCAACCTGATGCATGTTTATTCACAAGAAAACCTTGCTGGGTTCATAAAGGTTTGTTCCCAGTTAACTGTATAGTTGGCCCTTCAGTTTGCTAGGGTTAGGGGAGCAGGACACCCACAAAAGTGGAAAAATCACAAATATCAAAATGTGTGTGAATATGTCTGTGTGGAGAGCAGGCACCCAGGGTCCAAACCTGGTCAGAGAAAGGGAGTGGGTTAATATGGTGGCCCTATACTTCCTCTCTTTTGCCCATCTCCTTCCTTGGGTGCCAGCGGCATCGGGAGAGGGTTTGTGGTGCTGAAAAATTGGGCTGCGAGCTGTCCTTGGCTGACCAGAAAGCAGCTGGTGGAGGACGAGGAGGAGGATCAGAGGCCATTTTTAAAGGGTTGTGGGAGCCTGACTGGAGCTGCTGAGAGGGAAAGTCCCCCCCCTCGACAAGAAGCACCTGAGGTCAGTAGCGGGGGATCAAGAGTTGGAGAAATTTTCAAACAGTGAAATCCGTGAAAGTGAAACCCACAAATGTGGAGGGCTGACTATTTCTTCTGTTATTTTACTTGTTCCCTTTCTCTTCCCTCCAACAAGGTTAAGACATGCATAATTTTTCTCACAACAGCCCTGTGAGGTAGTTTTACATGAGAAATAGAGACAAGCTCAAGACTGGCCAGATAATTTTAAAGTATGAGTGGGGATCCTAGTCCAGCACTGCAGTCACTGCTTCTTGCTGGCCGTTATGATCAAATACTTATAACTGCTGTTTCCATACATTGTCAATATGTGCTGTGCTGAGTCCTCCTCCTTGAAAACAATCGTTTGAGCCTCAAGAGAAGGCACTTAAGGTATTTCAGAACAAGGTTGAGCAACTACCAGCAATCCAGGGGTCAATTTTTGGTCCCCCAGAATCTATTGCAGGCTATGCAACAGCAAACTGGAAGTGTCTGGAAGTACAATTGCAGGTTCATAACCACCCCCTTTAGAGCGTGGAGGTTTAGGAGAACTTAATCTTGTTCTTCCTATTAGGGGCCCCAGATTTTTTTTTCCAGCAGTGGGCTGAGAGGGTCTTAGAGGTTGTAAAACGGAGGAGAGGGCTGCATGTATTGTGTAGATCATGTGTTGACCATCCCAAACTAAAGGCTACCGTTTTCAAACCATTTACAACAACTAACACATGTGGAAGTGTGTTAATAAGTCAACTGATAGTATAAGTTGAAACAGCATACAGTTAAAAGAAAGGATAGTACAAAGTCTGAATAAGTAATTATATTAAAAACGTTGTTACTTCAATTACAAAAGTAGTTAAAACAAATGTCTCATGGTTGTTTTATTTTGTTCCTATAGATTATAAAATGTAAGGCTGCGGTTGCCTGGGAAGTAGGCAAGCCACTTTCTATTGAAGAGGTAGAAGTTGCTCCACCAAAGTCTCATGAAGTTCGTGTTAAGGTAGATCAAACTCTTTCTAGCAATTTCAGTGCTCTTTCACAGGATGAGTGGTTCCCTCGCCCTTACCAATATACATCTTTTACCTCTTGTTCTGTTTCTTGGGCAGCTTGTGAAATGGCCTGTCAATACAAATTAGTATTAGGCTGGTAGCAGGAAGGGTAAAGGCCATTTCTGCACTACACTGTTATAGTGCTATTATTCCATTTTCAACATCCTGTGGAATCCTGGGGTTTGCAGTTTAGGGAGGGGCATTTAGAATTCTCAATGGGAGAACTCTTTGGCCTCAGTAAACTACAAACCCCAGAATCCACAGGGTGGTGAAAGTGGAATATTGGCAGTATAATAGTGTAGTGCAGAAAGGCCCAGAAACTCTGTAGAATTCTCTCTCTCTCCCTCTCTTTCTATCTGTGTGTGTGTGTGTGTGTGTGTATGAAACTCAGTTGTCAGCATTTTTGGAATCTCCTTGAGGGCCTAGATATGGACACTCTCATTGTTAGCAGCTGTCCTTCAGAATTTTGCACTGCACCACCTGCATGCAAAATCAATACTAGAAGGTTAACAATTTAAAACAATAAAAAAAATTTAAATCAACTAAAAGCATGTTAAAGACAGTAATAAGTTAAAACAGATGTAAAAGACTAAAACAGTTCCCCCCCCCAAAAACAGCATATAGCATTTGAGGTAAATTAGTGAGGCCCAAAGGCTTTAATATATAAATGCTTTTACCTAGCACCCCAGTGAAACCAACATAGTGCCAATTGGGCCTCCAAGGGGAGGGCATTCTACATTTGGGGTACTATGGCCAAGAAAGGTCTCTCCCGTGTCTTACAGTGTAAGTTATAATGGTGTATTCACCTCACTGGTGGGACACAGAAGAGCATCCTTCTAAGCAGATCTCAGTCGTCAGGCAGGTATTTATAGAGAGAGACACTCTTTCAATATCAAGGTCCTGGAACTTCTAGGTCTTTAAATGTCTTTGTAAGTATCTTGAATTCAGCCCAGAAGCATATTGGCAACCTAGTAGGACTGCTGATATCTGATGTCCAGATGCTCGTCCAGTCAGCAATCAAGCCACTGCATTTTGCACTAGCTGTAGCTTCCGAGTTGTCTTCAAGGACAGCTTCATGTGTGGTACCTATATGGATGCTTATAGTTCTCGCTGTGGGGTTGACCAAATGTTGTCTCTTACAGATGATAGCCACGGGGATATGTGGGACAGATGACCATGTCTTGATAGGTTCTTTCCCTAAAGTCAATTATCCTGTTATCCCAGGCCATGAAGGAGCTGGAATTGTGGAGAGCATTGGTGAAGGAGTGACATGCCTAAAACCAGGTATTTGAGAAAATGGGTCCATCATTTTAAAATGCATTTTAATTTCTTTAAAAGCATAATAGAAATGCAATAAGTTATTGTAAATTTTGACTCGCACAAGAATGTTTATGCCCCAGTCTATTGTTGTATTTCAGTTTGTCTCTGGCAACCAAACAATAATTATGCAATTACTGTAGGATCTTATTTATTTAATTTATTTAATTTTTTTTAAAAAAGTAAATAAGCATATATGTGTGAGAGAGGCAGAGGAGTATCACTTTAAAGGTTATGATTTAACCTGCTAATGCAGAATTCCATTCCTTGCCATGTCTGTTTTAATGTAGAAAGCTCTTGTATGTAAGGAAAGTATTTCTATGCTCTTCCACAGAAGATACAAATAGAAAAATATGTTAGTGACACCTCTGAACCAAACATGTCTCCTTGAGATGCTTGTTTTCTATGGACTAAATGTTTATCTTAGATGAGGAGAAATTTAAACATGAAAAGCCTCCACTTGCAACCTGAAGTTATAAAGCCCAGAAAAACCTCTTGACCAATGCATCATAAACAGACTTATTTAAAAAATAAACTATACTGAAGTAGACTGCAGACTAGACGAACCCCTTCTAAGGAAAAGCTAGTTACAGAATGTGCTCTATTGAGATATGTGCTAGAAAAAGATGTAGAAGAGAAAAACCTGACTGGGGAAGGAACTGAAGTCACTCCTAAGAGAATCAGGACCCTTCCACACTATAAAATTATAGCACCGTGATTCCTTGTTTAATTGCTGTGACAACATCCTGTGGGATCCTGGAGTTTGCACTGTGGAGCAGAACTGTAGCTCTCTGGCTGAGAATTCTAAGTACTTCTTGCTAAAGCGCAAATCCCAACCTTTGATAGGATGGAACCGTGGCAGTTAAAGTGAAATCAAAGCATTGTAATTGTGGAGTGTGAAAGAGCCCTTAGTTGCAGAGGGAGAACAAAGTTAAACGAGAGGGAAATGCCAGTGTCACCCCAAGTAGCTGACTCTGTCACTGCTGCCTTGCCTCCCACAAGTTTTCTTGGTTCTTTGTGCAACATGCTCTTGCCCTCTTTTTCATTTCCAACAATCAGTCCCACTGCAAATAGGAACAGTTGAGCAAACCATGGACATTTTATCTATGGTTTGTTTACCATCACATCCAAGCCTGGCAATCTACCTTATCTTGGAGCAGTCAAGAAATAACCCCAGAAGCCACGATAGGTTATTTCTCTGGCTTGTCAAGGGACAGAGACAGGGTAAATTACTGGATTCAAATGCCGCAATAGCTGTTCCTGCTGGTAACAGAAACAACAGATGAATATGCATGAGTTGTAGTCTTATTTTTTTTAATGTACTTTCAGAAGGCTGTTCTATCATCCTGAGAACAGGAAGAAAGTTAATTTATGACAACTTTGCATTTCATAAATGGTTGTGGAAACAAGATCATTGTGTTTCTATTTATTTATTCACCCCTGCTTTTATTTTATTTCTAGGAGACAAAGTCATCCCACTTTGTTTGCCTCAGTGTGGAGAATGTAACTCATGCTTAAAATCTAATACCAACTGTTGCCTGAAAACCCAGTGAGTTCATTTGGAAATTTCTCTTGCATTTCACTTGACTGTTGGCAATGCACAGTACGGAGGGATATGTGTTGTTGTTACTGACAAGTCCAGTTTCTCTGAAACAGCCTCTGTGAACCTCAAAACCTGATGCCAGACAAAACTAGCCGATTTACCAGCAAAGGGAAACAAGTCCACCACTTCCTTTGGATCAGCACTTTCTCAGAATACACAGTCATGCCTGACTCTACTGTTGTTAAAATTGATGCTGCTGCCCCTCTGGATAAAGTCTGCCTCTTTGGCTGTGGATTTTCCACAGGTTATGGAGCTGCACTCAATACAGCTCAGGTGAGGCATCTCATACACATTTTATGTTATGGTTCCATGAAGCTAAGATATCTTCTCTGAATTTGAGTATATCACATTCTGAAGCTGGCACTGATCCTGCCCCCTTTTCCTCCTGGCTTTATAGGTTACACCTGGCTCCACCTGTGCTGTCTTTGGTTTGGGAGGAGTGGGTCTTTCTGTGGTCATAGGATGCAAAGCAGCCGGAGCATCTCAGATAATTGGGATTGACATCAACAAAGAAAAATTCCCAAAGGCAAAAGAACTGGGAGCCACAGAGTGCCTTGGCCCTCAGGATTACAAGAAGCCCATTCAGGAGGTGCTGGTTGAAATGACAGGTCATGGTGTCGACTATGCATTTGAGGTTGTTGGATGTTTGGATACATTGGTATGTGGTCTGTTTCATCTTTGCAACACTGTTGTGTAACTTTATGCTTCATTCTGGGGGTGCAGGGTTTCATATTTTTTGAGGAAACACGGTGCCATAGAGTAGTGATTTTCAAACATTCTGCCTTTCAAACTGCGTTTTTGTCTATTTGCCAGTGTGAAAGGAGGAACTGGGCAAGTCTGGTTGGTGACAGCCAGTCACAATTCAGGGAATGCTGTGAAGGCGTGCTTACAGGGGAGATACAAAACTGAGATTTGTCTCTGACAGAAAGCAGATAGAGAAAAGATGGCCTAGAGATAGGGGAAAGAATGCAGAGAGATGGGGAACAATGAGCTAAAACAGAGAAAAGGTGCGGAGAGGAAGGGGTGGCATAGAACAGGGAAAAGAGTGCACAGAGATGGGGAAAGATAGTATGTGCGTATGTGTGCAGGCACATTCAGGTTGCCTGTTGACTTGTGGTGACCTCATAAATTTCATAGGATTTTCTTAGGTCAGGAGTACTCAGAGGTGGTTTTGCCAGTTCTTTCCCTTAAATTAAGCCTACAGCAGCTGGTATTCCTTGGCAGTCACCCATCCAAGTACTAATGAGGGATGACTCTGCTTAGCTTCCAAGATCAGAAGAGATTGGGTGCCTTTGGGGCATTTAGGCATAGAGACAGGAAAAAGATTGCAGATTGATAAAGAAAAGATGGCATAGAGATATGGAAAAGCTGTAATATATAGAACAATCAGCCAGGGGAAGAACTGAATAGGGTTTTGTGGAGCTGTGAAAGAATAAATAGTTCAGGGATTAATGTGTGATATAATTGTGTATTAATAAACTTCTACTTGTTGATTCTCTTTTACAAATATTTCTGACTGTTCCTGTTAAGTTTTGATAGAGGATCTGGTCATACTTACCACAGTGAACCCACTGAACAACATGGCCACTGGTCCACATAGGGATCCCCTTGATGCCCAAGTGCCCAGTCCAGGGAGGGGTCTTGAGGGGAAAGGGGACAAGGTGAGTGACAGGAGCTTAAGGGCTTGGAACTGCAGGGCCAGCCCAGAGAAGGGTTCCCTCACGACCAGATTGCCATGCAATCCCTGCATCAGGTGTGGAAAACAAAGGCCTAGATTCTACATGTGTGTATGTCCTTCCATTGCCCAGAAGGGGTTGCTGATGTTATTTCTTACTGGGAGGAGGGGGAACAAGGGAGGCAGTTCAACCCATACAGAAGCAGCTGGTCTCAGCTTGCTCAAGGCTGCCCTGGGCCCCTTCTCCCAAGACCCCAGGAAAGCCAGATCATCATGTTATGAATGACCTCCCCGTCCTCCCATCCCTCAGGTAAGAAGGGGCTTGACAACTGCTGGGAGCATAAGCTACTAACAAGATGCCAGCTTCTGCCTGTCTCCCAGCAGCTAATAGTGAAGAATGCTGGGAACTGAAGTACAGTAACATCCAGAGGGCAAAGCCATGCCCTATGAGATAGAGCTGGGTATGTTTAGTCTGCAGAAGAGAAGGTTAAGAGGGGACATGATAGGCATGTTTAAATATTTGAAGGGATGCCATGTAGAGGAAGGAGAGGGCTTGTTTTCTGCTGCTCCAGAGACCAGGACAAAGAGCAATGGATTCAAGCTTCAGGAAAGGAGATTCCGCCTGAACCTCAGGAAGAACTTCCTGACAGTCAGGGCTGTCCGGCAGTGGAACATGCTGCCTCGGAGTGTAGTGGAGTCTCTAATTTCTACCTCTGATGTACTCCAATCTCACCCAACCTGGTCAGTAGTAATGAACTGTGGAAGCTGTAACCCCAAACTTAAGTGTGCCGAAGTTTCCTGAGCCCTGTCCTCTTTAGCTGTATTAAATCCCTTGGAAGCTGGCAAAGTGTGATAAGTGCACACGAGTTCAATCAGAACAGTAGTGGAGTCTAGTGAGTTCCCATCTGCACCTGGCAGGGTACAAAGACTGTATCCTGGAACATTACTTCATGCCTACTTCCCATAGTTTCAAAGCATAAATGAATTTTATGTAACATTTATGTAATACCCCACTGATTTCTTTGGTCACTAATCAAAGATAATAGCAGAAGAAACTTGCTGAGTAATTAAGTAACCTACAGACCTGAGGCTCTCTATGCTGGTCTCTTCTGTGTTTGTCACAAATCCTGGTTTTCAGTGGAAGGGCTTCCTCCACACTGATAAACTATATTTTTGTTAGCCCTGAATACCAGGACTTGAGGTCGTGGTTTGAACTTGTTTTCAGTTTGGTTTTGAGGTAAACCAAAGAAGGGAAAGGCCGGCAAATATCATATAAACTCAAGGCCTTCAAATATAGGCTATTTCCGCACGGGGCGAGGGAATCGCCCCGTGCCAGTACTTACCGGACTTCTTGGCTCCACGCTTGGGTCCAGGCTGGTCCGGAGCAGTGCGTGGCCGCCGCTCCACACTGCTCTGGGGACGAAAATGGCGGCTTCCGGTTGGTCAAGGCTCTCCACCAATCGCTGAAGTTCGCCAACCAAAAGCCTGCCCCCGGCAGATTGCAGGCTCGCACTGGTGCAAACCTGCAAATCTGCACCGGAGCGCAGGCACGGAGTGGCATGCTCCGTGCTTTTGAAAGACCTGTTTCAAGCGGTCTTTCAAAAGCACACTGGACAACCACTTCGGGTCATTCCGGAGCGGGCTGAGGTGCGAAACCACACTAAGTAGGTCCGACCCAGTCCGCTCCCAGGTGCAGACGTCCTCCCTGGAGGATGCTCTGCACCCATTCTTTAAGCCTGTGCAGAAATGGCCATACTTTCAAGTGATGCCAAACCATGGACTTCTGACCACTTCCAGTTTGTTTGTTTGTTTGAATATTTAACAGTACTTGTGAACCCACCCACCCACTCCAAAATCCCAGGGGTGGAAAATTGGGCCCTGGACCTGCCACAGTTGCCCCCTTCTGCTTTAATGTATTTATAATTATATTTTGTGATTAATAAGACTAGTAGCAGGGGGAGCCAGCATGGTATAGTGGTTTGAGCATTGGACTGCTTGGCCACGGAAATCACTGGGTGACTGTGGGCAAGTCACATTCTCTCAACCTCAGAAGGAAGGAAAGGCAAACCCCTTTGGAATAAATCTTGCCAAGAAAACCCTGTGATGGCTTCTTCTTAGGGTCACCAAAAGTCAGAAATGGTTTGAAGGGACACAGCAAACACAAGGAGGCAGTTTCAAGGTCTTCTTGCTCAGCTGCCAAGAGAACTTGGAAGTCCTAGAGTATTATGCAAGTACCTTGACTTTGCAACCAGAAGGTGATGCCTATTTGCTGTTCCGCTTCAGGTACCAAAACATTATGGGCTGGTCCCAGCACTTGAGTGATGCAGGAAGTCTAAAGCAAAAGGGGAGCCTTGTAGCTTAGTTCCTGCTGTGCAGACTGCATAGCCTGGATTAGAACAAGAGTGAGCCAGTGAAGGAGGGCATTATGGCTGCATACAGACAGCAAAACACAGTGGATATACCTTTTATTATCTTTCAAAATGATAAAACATAAAATGTCACTGCTCCTTTGCATTACCTGTTTAATGTCTTTCCTCTTTCAATTAGACTGCTGCTCTGAAATCTTGTCACCTGGGTTGTGGCGTCTGTGTGATGGTTGGTGTGCCTCCTTTAGGTTCCCGGCTCTCCTTCGATCCTATGCTGCTTTTTACAGGGCGGACATTGAAAGGGAGTTTCATTGGAGGTATGATGGTATACAACAGAGAAATGAGCACAATGATACAAGAATGTTTTTTTAATTTGTTTTTTCAGGACACTGAAATTAATAATTGGTGTATAAGGATGCTTAAATGAGGAGGGGGGTGTCCAGATATATAAACTGGGCAATCAATTACATCCGATAGTTTGGATTCTTGAGCATATTTCATAACATTATAATAATTTATTAGAAATATTTTCCTGGAGCTGAACATAGGATTAAGTCCACCACTACTTTACCCAACCATGATGTCCTCCAGAAGTTTTGAACTAGAATGCCCATCAGCTCAGATCATTGTCTATGTAGGCCAGGAGTGATTAGAGCTGTGAGAACTGCTGGCATTTCAAAAACTTCCAAAAGCAAAGCAATATATAAGAAAGAATGAGCAACTTGTGGACAAAGCAAACCACATACTTTCTAACTTCGTCTTGTATATTTTTGGTGATACAAGATGTCCGAGTAAATTGCACACATTTTGTGGTGAGACATACAGAAGTGCCCATGAGGATGAAATCTGACTATATGATACAGGATGTGGTAGATGGCTTTGTTTGTTTTCAGGGTGGAAGATGAAAGATTCTATCCCTCATCTGGTATCCAGTTACATGGAGAAAAAGTTTAACTCTGATGCTTTGATAACCCACACTTTGCCATTCAGCCAAATCAGTGAAGGGTTCAAGTTGCTTCATTCTGGAAAGAGGTGAGATGTATGACTTACTGAGATTTGCTTTTAATGAAGACAACTTCAGCATAGAAATCAGCAAGGCAGGACAGTTTTTAATGTTTCTGTGGAGCAAGAAATTGGTCTCCTAGAGCTTTGTCAGAGATTGCAAGAAATGAATAAGATTCTGGCACCATTCTTGTAATAAGATCAAGAGATGGATCAAACCAAAGGCCCATCTTGTCCAGCTTTTGTTTCCAACAGTGGCTAATAAGATGACTTTAGGAAGCCTACAAGGAGGGTGTGATCACAACAGCATCTTTATTCTGTAGCAACTGCTGTTCAGAGGAATCGTGCCTCTGACCCTGGAGTAATGTATGGCAAGTGTAACTAGTACCCAAGTTGCAATGATGCAACAGTAGCAAATGCTTCAGGGCCCTTAGTGGCTAGGGACCCCAAGGTGCTTTTGCTGCTGTACACACACACACTTCTTGTAATGTGATGGTGTTGAGAGAGATGCTCCTAGGGAGGAGAGGAAGCTGTAGATTTCTCAAGATTCTGTAGCATTTACTGGCTGAGGTCTTACATGTGTGCATAGCTTCATAGGCATGGTTCTGTGTTCTTCTACTGCCCAGAAGCTGTAAAGTCCCAGTAGGGCCTCCTGCTGCTGTAAGTTATTGTTGAGAAAGGGAAAGGAGAGGGGGCAGTTGAGACCATACAGAGGCAGCTGGTCTCAGTTCAGGCAGACGGGAGAAATGAGTGTACCTGCCTTTTCCTTCCCTCGGGAGCTGAGAACAACCAGATCTTCATGGTCTGAATCACTTCCTCTCTCCCTCCCCTCCTCCCCAGTGAGCAAAACTGAGGCCACTCCATGGGGCTGGATAGCTGCCAGGCTTCCAAGGTTTTTGGACAGAAAAAGACAGAAAGATGATGGCGCATGTAAGTTACTAAAAGATGTGAGCCATTACCTGTTTCAACCTGATTTTCCCAGATGCAGAATGAATGAAGAAGTAAGGAGCACATTGGGGTTGCTGCTTCTAAGACTCTGGCCTTGACTATGCCTGGGATAAAGGCATGAGAGCTGCCCAGAACTGTTCCCTGATTTGGACTCTGGCTCACAGAAGGGCTGCTTTTTGACCCAATGGTGGAAAACCAGTTCTCCACATATGCACAGAGGAGGCCTGGCTTTTGGAACTACTCTAAGGCCATAACCACCTTAATCTGGCCTTGCTCATAGCCACTGATAGACAAGCTAATTCCTATTTCAAGCCATCACAAGATCCTTTGGCAGCAAATTCCCAAAATTAAGATCCTTCATCATGTGAAGGGACTGCTTTTGTTTAGTCTGTCTGGAATCTTCTGCCATAGCTGCATTGGACAGTCCTAGGTTCTAATACACTATTGTTGTTGTTATTTTCTCTCAGTTCAGCTTAATTTATGGCAATCCTATAAATGAGAGATCTCCAAGAATCCCAGGCACCAACATCCAATGACAGGGAGATAAAAACTTCTCCAAATCTGTTTTCTCCACATCATGCATAATGTTGTACACCTCAAGATGTTTCCCTTCAAGTGCCTTTTTTTTTTCCTAATCTAAAAAATCCTAAACATTTTTATTCTTCTTCAGGGCTGGGGGATTGCTCCAACACTTTGATGATTTGGTTGGAGCAATTTGTTATAGGGAGGTGAAGTGCAAGATTGTTTGGGACAGGAACTGTGTGCAGGATGACCTTATCCTTGGAGCTGTGTAAAGTGCTAACTGCAGTGAGTGGCCCATTTCTGCCTCTCCGTGCATTGACCCTCCTATAGTCCACACCATTGCAATCAAAAGTGGTGTAATGTCACTTCCAGTTCCATGAGTCAGCCAAAAAGTGGTCAATTTTTAAAAGTTGGGGGGTAGAATAGGAGGGAGTAAGGAGACTTAAACTATCAAGTTTTGGAGATCATTTAAGGTTGAAAATTGGCCATTTTTTAAAAAAGGTGAGTCTAGGGGCTTCAAGGGTTTCTGGGGAGACTTTCAGGGCTGCAAAACAGGGTTTCAGTGTCCACCTGTGACCCACGGTCTGCACTCTGCCAACACTTGTCCGAGATGGTTACTTTACTTTTAAAGCAGAGCTTGGAACATTATTGGGTGGGTAAGGGGAGGATTATATTCCTTATTGCTCCAGATACTGAGCAGGTTGTTAGGGTTCCTGTCCACTTGCAAGTAATGCATTGTGTTACTTGTCCTAATATACTAGTTCTAGCATTCTATTAGCATTGCCCCCAAGGATCCCCCCTTTGGAGTTGAATGTGGGCTGCATCCACACCCTCTGACCTCATTTTCCTTTTCAAAATAAAATCCAAGCTGTGTATGTCTCACATGGATTTTTGCGAGTCCATCAGTGCACCGTGAAGCCTCCTGGAAGTGGCGGTGTTGTAATCTGTGGATTGTGAATCCCTAAAGTATAGCTGTAAGTATCCATGCTTTGGAAAAGGCACCATAAGCACTTCTGGGAAGCTTCCTGGAACGTTCATTTGTCTGGCAAAAAAAGCTGCATGTGAGATGCGCAGCTTGAATTCCATTTTAAAAAGAAAAAGGTTTGGGAAGGGGACAAATGCAACAGCTTTAACGAGGGGATGATCCTACACTTGTTGTAGGGAAAAGGCCTTGTTTCCCCACTTTAAGGACCAACAATATTTGGCTCCCATTGCTACAAAAGGAATTATAGAAAACACGTTACTCTGTAATGCAGGCATGTGGATTGTGTTGTTATTGGGTGGCAATTTCCAACACTCCCAGCCAGTGTAGTGACATCTAGATATTGTTGGACTGTAGCTGCCATCAGGCCTAGCCAACACAGCCAATAGTAAGGAACGCTGGGAGCTGTAGTGTAACAACATATGTAGGACTATGCTGTTCTCAACCCTACTGTACACCAAGCTCTCTTTTAAAGGTCTTCCCCTGATCCTGCCATCCTACCCATTGTTTTATAAGGAGGCATATGAACAGCCTTATTATGTCTGCTTAATATAGCCTCTCTTTAGGAATTTTCCTTAAGTTTACTGCAGCCATTTAAGGTGACTGTCCTCTGCAACACAAAGATATATGGTAAAATGAATTTTGCTGCATCACTGAAATCCTGTTGGGTAGTACATGCTGACATGACCACATTTTCACAATTAAGGCCAAGGAACAGTCACTTTACCCTACTGGAAGTCTCCTTCCTTACAGTGCCAATATCTGTCAACAGTATCTTGAGTAAAAAGTTAATGATATGTGTATCCAAAAGTCAAATTCTTTCCCCGTTGCTTTTTCTGCAGAAGATTTTGTAAAATTAACCTTTTTATTCTCTCTTTCAGTATTCGTATTGTCCTAGTGTTTTGAGCTCCTAAGTCAACGAAGCAACTCTGCCAGCAACATCTAGTCGAGAACTCTCTCTTTTCTTTGGGTGTATGAGTTTTTTTAAAGTATAAACTGCTGCTTAAATAACTTGGCTTTTCTGCTTCCTTCTTAATTGCTGTTGATAAAGTAGTATAAACAGTATGTGGAAAGCTGATTTTACTCAGTTCCAGATACTTAGAAATTCCCAAGTAATGCTTTTGGTTCTAAGTCATGCAGAACGAGCACAAGGAAGAATTTTGGGGTAACCACTAGTGGATAAAGCCAGTCACTGGAATGCTGCAGGAGATGTAGTCCAGTAAAGTAAGATTTCAGAACGTTTGTTGTGAATACATGTTTGTGTTAATACAAGTTTGAGTTCCTTCAAGTCGCCTGTCAACTTATGGCAACCCCATGAATTTCATAGGCTTTTCTTAGTCAAGGAATATTTGCTAAGAATGTAAACACTATTTGCTCACTTACTCATCAACATGAAAAGAAATCCCAACACATCAAGATCCCCATAAAAAAATGTCAATCACTGTAAGATTTTTTTCCCATGGCAAGAATGAAAAAAAGCAATATATTTTTCCCCATCAACAGTAGACTTAAAGCTAGGTTTCTACACAAAATATATTTCGCACAGAAATATTTGTATTTTGCATAAAATCATTTTTTGCACAGAAAAGCTTTGCAAATTTTTTGGGAGGAAAGTCATGCAATGTGAAAAAAAATCATCATCAGAAAATGTTCTAAATTGCTGATAATCACACAGGGAGAAAACTTTTGATTTTTGTTTTATTTTCAATTAAACAATGATTTATATTCCTAGTGCTGGGTGTAATTCTACATTCATTGTGCAGCATAACCTGGCAAGTTTGTACAGTGGAGCTTATGTACCCAATATTTGCCTACTGTTGGGTTGGGCAAATGGTGACCATCTAGATATTGCTGGACTGAAGCTCTCAGCATTCCTCACCATTGGTTATGCTGGTCGGTCTGATGGGAACGGCAGTCTTATAACATCTGAAGCCTGCACTTTGTCCACCCTCATCCTACCCTGTTGCATGAAAGAATCTGAGTGTAATTTGGCTCTGAAAACCATTTTGCAGTTTTTTGGGACCAATACAGCAGTATCCACCTTCTAATTTAAAATTCAAGTTTCATGCCTGTCTCTGGGATATCAGCAATAGAAGAGTGCTTGGGGAGGGCCTCAGCACACCTGTAGCTCAGCTGTTCTCAGTCAGCCTGCCTAGATAAGGCATGCAGCACTGATCAGCTTCTGGAAGCAATGTCTGTCACTCACTGTGGAGAAGACACCCCAGCCACCTCAGAGATTCTGGCCTACTTTCTGGACCCTTGGAACTGGATCCTGATTGCACTTTTGCACATCCCTCTGCCAACCTTGGTTTTCCTGGCTATTGACAGATTCTGCAGCTTCTTGATCTCTGGGATGCTAATTACCTACACAGCTTCTCTCCTCTCCCATTGAAGAACAGTCTCAAATATGACAGAACCAAGTGTGAATGTAAGAACTGGTTCACATGGGGAGAGATGTCAGTAATTTAAAGTACAGTGGTCAGGGCAGCTGAATGCTCAGATTTGGGCATTCTGCTTCCCCTATCCCTGGGGAGGTTCCCCATTAGAAGGTAACCTCTAGAGGAAGGGAAGAAAACAGAATCTGGATGTGTAAAACTACTATATGTTTTGCTATAGCTTCTCTGTTAAGGATTTTAAAAGAAGCTGTTTGGATTACATCACATTATGCTTCCTATGACAGCTATTAATATCTAGAATTTGTAGAGAGGGCTTTTCCCTCCGAAGTACAAAAAAATACCATTCTTGCCACTTTCCTGCATGGTGACCCAGCGATGACAAAAAGTAATGAGGCTAAAACAGAACAGAGCCTTCCAGTGACTTCATGGCTGAGAAGATATTTGAACCCAGGGCACTGTAACTCCTAGTACATGCTCTTAAAGTCTGGCTGAAATATGTAATAGAGTTATCAGACTAATGATTAACAAGTTGTACAACTAGTTAGCTGGCTAGGATGTTAAAAATTAAAAACAAGTTGAGCTATAACAAGCATGACAGAACTTGGAAAAGTTGCTTTTTTTTTAATCAGAGCTTCCAGAATCCTCCAGCTAATATGGGAGTTGAAGGAATCTAAGAGTTGTGGTCTAAAACAGCACCTCTTCCCCCCTCTAAAGCACAAATAGGAGGTGCCATCTTAGAAGAATAAAGATAAGCACTACATCATAACCATCTGTTTTGTTTCAGAGTTTTGAGTCTAAAAAGTTCTGTCCCATCAACAGCATAAGAACACCCAAACAATGCAAAAATGATGAATATGGGCTTAGTACCAACGCAGTCCACAAGAACTAATGAGTTAAATCACTGCAACAAAGAAAAATGGACAATCATAGTTCATCAGTCCCCAAAGTAAACCACAAAACATGTCATTTAGACAATGGAACACAAGTACAACAGCAGGGGAGCAAGTTTCAAAAATGCACAGAGAGGGAACAGCTGAAAAACTGGGCCAGATAATGTCACTGATGAGTGAGTTGGGAGAAGTGCAAGAGATCTTGAATAGATTGACTGGCATGGCAAAAGCAGCTAATCACGCCATGGTACTCTGCAACAGCAGAAAGCAATTACAGTATTGGCAGACTACATTTTGAATTGCCAAAAATGCTGGGACTTTTTGGAAGATAGTGAATTCTAAGAATTAAGAGGACTGAAAGAATCTGCCAAGGGAGTGGACATGGTGAATTTTTGACAGCTTGATTGTTAGAACTGCTCCCAGGCTTTCAGCATAACAAAGACTGACTTGAGGTCCCTTTGAAGAGAAGAATGCCAAAGAACCTAACTACAAGTATTCATGAAGGAGTGAAGAACGCTATTTTGGCTTCTAACAGAAAGTGAAGACAGAGCACTCGTAATGGTGCTGTGTGTAGCTGTTGCAATACCAGTGTCTGGAAACTAAAGCAGACCTTTAGTAAGTAAGTACTGTAAAACTGGAGACTGGCATCATTCTCAAGAATGTCCTATCTATTTTTTACCAGCAGTTCTCAACTTTGGGTCCTACAGACAGATAAATATTTCAACTATGGCTTCCAGAATCCTCAACCATTGGTTTTTCTGGCTAGAGTTTCTCAGTGTTGAAGACAACAACATCTGGAAGACCAAAGGTTGAGAACCACTGCATTATATGCTGTGACAGCTGTAGGTTTCCATATCAGTGGGTAAGTCTGCTCTGGGTTTTAGTCTGAACATTAATGGAGCTACCTGAGGTGCAGAACTTCATCCCCCAAATAATTTTCTGCAGTTTGGCTGGCTCCTTTAAGGTTCAGACTAAAGCGAAGTGTGAATTCACAACCTCACTGATATGGAAATAAATAGTTGTGACTGATCATATAACAGTAACTATGAATCCAACAACCTTGATTCAAAGTGTTACAAGTGTACCCTGTTACAAAGAGGGCTGACACCTCTTGCTGCTTTTGTTTGTGTTCTGTAATGATACCTTGGAAGATAATCAGTCTAAAATATGTCATAATTGGCCACAAAACTACTGCTTTAGTTAACAGCATTGCTCTCATAACTATGGGAAGAAACCCCACAGATATTGGCCATGATCTCTGACTTTCGGCAGGTTTCTCAACTAAAACTCTGAAAAATCCTGGACCTTATGAAGAATGAGGGCTGTGGACTGGATAGAGTTAGGGCAACTAGATATCCAGGTAAGATACACAGATACCAATTGGGACTATAAAACCAGTTCTGCTGAATTACAAATAACAAAACAGATCAAGATGATTCAGACCAATTTCTATGGTCTCTAGTTTCTGGAATCAAATTGCCCATTCAGTTCCAGTCACACTGGAACTGAATGCTTAAGATCAATTGGGAGATCTGGGACCCATTCACTCTGAACAATTGTAGCACTGCGATTACACTTAATTGCCATGACAACTTCCTATGGCATCCTGGGTTAAAGTTTCTTGATATACTAGAGATCTCTGAATTCTGAATACTCTTCCATAAACTGAAAAATCCTATAATTCCTAGACGGAACCATGATTGTGGCATCACGGTGCTGTAATTGTATAATGTGATAGGGCCCCAGGACATCAAAAGCAAGCAGGAAAAATCCAGATAGTGTGCTTCCAACATGATAATATAAAGAAGACACCAAGGGGAAGTGATTGCAAAGGGGGTGAAAGGAAGCTGAGCTGTGCTCATTCACAGCTCTGTTGTGCAGCCTGGCGCAAGAACCTCACCAGCACTCTGCAATCATAAAGTATAGAGCATAATTAGATGAAGTCACTCAAGTTATATAATCATTTATTTCTTCCTGGTGTGTCCTTTGTTTTATAGCAGATACTGAAGAGCTATGCTATGGGGGTGCACAGTTGTTGAATATTATCTAAGTTGATCTTGCTGACCTTGATTTCATTTGTGTTATTAAGCAACCCAGCTCAATGTTCTGTTTGCCTTTTTTGTTAGTTTGCTGGTTTAATGAGTGTATCTCAATGAACCTTGTTCTCTTCGCATTTTCCCAGTTGCACCTAGTTACTGTTAATTGCCATCAAGTCAACATTGACTTACGGGGACCCTATGAGAAAGGCACCAAATCCTGTCTGATCTTAGAAGCTAAGCAGAGTCAGCCCTGGTTAGTACTTAGAGGGGAGACTGCCAACAAATACCAGATGCTGTAGGCTATACTTCAGAGGAAGGAATTGGCAAAACAACCTCTGAGTATTCACTCCCTAAGAAAACACAATGAAATTCATAGGTCAACAAGCAATTTGAAGGCAAATACACAGATGAGTGTGAGACCTCTATGGCCCTTTCCATCCTATACTGTTCTAGTGCTATTATTCCGCTTTCAACATCCTATGGAATCCTGGGGTTTGCAGTTTAGGGATGGGCATTTAAAATTCTCAGCCAGAGAGCTCTTTGGCCTCAGTAAACTACAACCCTATAATTCCACAGGGTGTTGAAAGTGGTAATAGCCCTATAACAATGTAGTGCGGAAAGGCCCTAAGAGTCCTGGTGAACACCTACACCAACCTGCTGAGTTCTTCCAAACTCAGGGCTGTGAATCAATTCACCTGTCACGTGGCCTCCTGCTTTGACTGCTGCCTTCCATTTACTAAACATTATCATCTTTTCCTATGAGTCACATCACCTCATGATATGTCCAAAATATGACAGCTTCAGTTTAGTTATCTTCATGTCTAAGGAGACTTCAAGCTTCATTTGCTCTAAGACTCATTCATTTGTCTTTTTAGCAGCCCATAGCATCTGTAAAACTCTCCTTCAGCACCACATTGCAAATGAGTTGATTCTCTTTCTGTCAGGTTTCTTCAGTATCCAACTTTCAAAACCAGCCACAGAAATCAGAATTGTTGTTGTTCCTTAGGTGGAAGGCAGACATCTCAGTCACCACAGAAAAGGCATACTATTGTCTGGGACCTCTGTGAGGAGGGAGTACCTCCCAGGATTGCTGTCCACTTTCACTGGAAGCAGCAAATGTGCCAGAGTAAATCACCTTGCAACTTCAGTAATCTGCTCCATCACTTTCAGGCTAAGCGGTCTTGCAGGAATTACGAGTGGTGGCATAGCAATTTCCATATTATTCATTGTTCATGCTGAATAAATCTTTCCATTATGTCATTGTTAATATGAGAGTACTTAGAAACCATTTCTCTGAGTTATATCAATGCACAATGTGTTTGTCGAATCAGTCTGAAATTTCATAAATTATCCTATTAACTATTCTCTTGTGCACTTCTTCCTATGTCTTTACTATTAACCAGTGGTTCTCAACCTGTGGGTCCCCAGATGTTTTTGGACTTCAGCTCCCAGAAGCCCTGAGCATTGACCATAGTGGCTGGGGCTTCTGGGAGCTGAAGTCCACAACTTCTGGGGACCCACAGGTTGAGAACCACTGCTATTGACTGTCAACAAATATGCTTCTAAGTATCCCCTATAATACCAAAATTAATTATGAAGAGAAAGAAAAATTAAGACACAAAGTTACTAATTATAATTCTGCTCTTTTAATTCATCTTAACAATTTCTATTGAATTTCTATTTAATCTTTTATCTATTCTTTTGTCTAGAATCTATTCAATATTAGCTTTAATCCCTCATCTTTTGGTTATATATCTTGTCACAGGCTCCCATTTGTCTTCCACCTCCTTGGTCGATTTCCCTTTTATGAATTGTGAATTGGTAATTTATGTGTAAAATATAAACAAATTTAGAATATAATAATGACTCTGTTGTTAAGATATTCATGTTGAATGTCGATGGAATGGAATACATCTCAGAAAGAATGTCTTTTTTACTTTTATTTTTTGCTAAGAAATAATAATAATAAAAAAAGAGTGGTGGCATAGCAATGCTTGGTCCCCTCCACCTCCCCAAGAGGCTTAAGCAGGTAGCTATGGAAGGCATGGGTATGTTTGAAGCCCTCAGAGGGAAGTTTCCAACACAATTGCAGATCATCAAATGCCTTAAAGTATGGGATTTCACAAGTTGGACTATTGGTAATAAATAAAGCACAATCTCATTACTTGCCTGCTGTTTTAGGCTGCCTCAGTGAATTCCATCAGTTGATTTGATGGCAGAAGAAAGGGGAAAATGCCGTTTCCATGCATTATCAATTCATTTTCATCACAATATAGATGTTAGCTGACTGACACTCTAAGAGGACAGTGCCAGAACTAAAGCAGCATGAAATAAATCACCCAGACGGGGCAGTCAGAAATAGCTTTTAAAATGTGCTTTTGTTTGGAAAAACAGCAAACTTTACAGATGCCTTGCACAAAATCCCTTAGTGTTATCTTTCTGTAATTGGGCTGAGTTAGTCCTTTCTTTAGGGTTTACTGTGTGTTCAAGTATTATACAGATGTATGGAAGAAAAAAATTATGGCCATTTTTTTTAATTTTCCTGTGCAAAATGGGGAGTGGGAATGACATCATATTCTTGAACCTTGATTTGGATTCAGAATTCAGATCCAAATGGATGGGGTCTAGACAGGTATAGACTGAATCAGTCCCAGATCCAAATGAATCAGGTTCTGAACTGAATTGGAGAACCTGTATACAGGTCTATAGTATAGTAATTAGGGAATCCAACACTAAACCATCAGGAGCAAATAATCAAACTAAATGATGAACCATTTTATAGTCAACATATCCTGCAATTAGCAAGATGGACAGAACTGATCTGGCTGAGTAAAATAACCTAAGTGAAAAGGAGAATTCTACCCCCAAAAACTGTTAATAAGTAACTGCTCTCTGTATGGGTGAGCTCCAGATACATGAAAGTTTGCGGTGTAGGTTTGCGGTCACTCACACACACAGGGTCTATCGAGAAGGGAAAGAGGTGAAAAATGATAAGGGATAAAGTGGAGAGGGTGTAAAGGCAGTGATACTGCACCTCTCCAGAAGTCTTCGCTCCGGGAAGCAGCAAGAAGGACAGAGCTCAACGAAGAGGGGCGGCTGAGGGGAGCACTCGACTAAGGGCCGGTCTGCTAGCGTAGGGTGGAGTTCTCTGAAGACAGTCTTGAAAATGGGGACTACTTATAGGGCAGAACGTACCTCGGGGGCAGGCCCTTTCCTGGGAAGAACAACGGCCAAAATAGAAGGAAAAATACTGCACAATAGTAACTTGATGGTTTGCATGATTGGTTCATGTAAACAGACCTCACCCTTGTAGGATTCATCAAAGTTAAGTGTTGCTCAACCTGGGGAAAACCTGGTAACCCCCTCAAGTTGGCTTTGTGTGGCTGAGAACCCTTTGTTAGAGCGGACGCAGCTAGCCTGAGGCCTCCTTGGGAAACGTGACTGGGGATTTTTCTGGCCTTGACCTACGTCCAGTTGCTTGACCTATTTGTTTACACACCCACTCAGGTAACCTCTCTGGCATAGAAAATATATTTTTGATATTAATTTTATATCCCCCTGGGACGGGGTCTACCAAGGGGGTAACAGATGTTCTGCTGAAAAGACTGGGAAAGAATTTGAATGCTGTGGATTTTATCTGTTCTGAACATTAACCTTTATTTTAAAACTGAACATTCTTTTCACAAGACGTTTTCTTCCCATGTTGTTTTGGACAAATTTGTCAGCAGTATAAAGTACAAGCCAAATAAGTTAAAGTTTCTGCCATGAGTCACCCTTCACTGAGATCACTTCGTACCCATGTGAAGTTGATCCTTTTCCTTCACATGGTGCTTTTCTTCACTGACTGCCAAAAGAAACAAACTTCAGGCTGTTTTATTTGGCCAACTGATATGGAATTAGTTCATGCTTTTAAAAGTATGTACATGATGAGGATTAAATTTACAGGTTTCCAGAGAATCCATATGTAAGAGTAGGGAAATGCAACACAACCTAACAAAATTAAAACTCAGTGTTAAGGTGGGTAGTGGACATGCATTGAAAGGATCAGTCTATCAGGACAACTCAGGATGTGTTTCTGAGTGATTAAGAATGAAATCCACTCCTGGCCTGGCATCACTTTTGAGCACCTGTCAGGACCTCAGGTCCATAAAAGGGATCACTAGTGTTCAATACTACCTGATACTCTGTTTCAAACAGCATAGATAGTATCCACATTGTACAGTTATAGCAATTTGATACTACTTTAACACACATGGCCCTCTCCTATGGTATCCTAGGATTTATAGTTTTATGAGATACTTAAAATTCTCTAGTCCACTCCCCTGAACTTCATAAGTGGAGTCCTCTTCAGAGAATCCTAAGTATTTGTAAAACTAAAAGTTCTAGGATTCTATAGGATGGAACCATGGCAATTAAAGTAGGTATGACTGTGCAGCGCATACACCTCAGGTCTGTGAGAAACCAGTCTGAACTTCCCAAAATGCTTTGTTACCTGGTTTTCTGGGGGTCCCGAAAGGGACACCTAAATGCGCTCTCAATTACACAAGTTGGGAAAATTAGCCAAGCCCACAAGCTAGCAATACGAGAGGCAGGGCAACGGAGTGAGATCTTTTACTCAGCGTCTATGGTGTCAGGCCAAGTCAAGGAGCACACAGAATTGAAATAACAATTGTGGTTTTTATTAAAATACAATCAATCAATGTATGCAACACACTCACGCAGAGAACTAAAGAAATAAAGGTTGGAGTGGAATAGAGGGATTTTTAGAGGAGTTGTTGGTTTGGGTAATACTACACCTGTCCTGAAGCCCGGGTAGTCTGCAGCAGAAGTTCGGAGATATGGAGTCTCAGTACATGGGACTGAGGGGAAGGCTCGCCAAGCACAGCGGCAGCAAGGCTAGCTGGAAATTGGGAGCGATCCAAGGAAGCTCACAAAGTCAGAGGTTTTTATAGGGGAAAATGTAGCCACAAGCTAATCCGTACTTGGGGAAAACAATGAGTTTCGGGCTGGAGACAAAGCCTCCGAAAGGTCAGAATTTAGCATGATTGAGTTAGGTCTGAATTGACAATAGAGTAGACAGTATGCAAAACGCAGAGTGCTTGACAGATGAGGATTCTTCTAATCAAGCTGCCTGCTCGGGGCAGGGAGTTCTTTGTAAGTAGCGTGCATACCTGACGAGGCTACTTGCCATGAGGTCTCCTGAAGCAGCAGTTTGGCTATTTCTGGTCAGCCTGTATTTGTTTTGAATATTCCAGCGATTAGCGACCGAGCCTGTTTGCGTGCTTGTCCAGGGGCCTCGCAAGCACGTGGGAAGGAATGGGTGAGGAAGGCCGAATTATTGATATCAAAATGATATCTAATGTCACCCCAAGTGTGGCTGAGGAACTGCAGTAACAGCTTCTTGCAGAACACTGATTGGAGGGTACTATAGGAAATTTATAATGGCAGAAGGAGTTTTGTCCAGAGCTTTGCCAAGCTGAGATTTGCCTCAGTCAGCACTTTTAAACATTTACGATGGCAACATACATTTGTCATGGTAAACATGATGGTCGTATAGTCAAAACTGGGGAAAGTTACTTTTTCTGGACTACAGAATCCTAGTGGCCACATGGTCTGAAGAACTAGGGCACTGTAGTCCAAAATGTAACCTTCTGAAATTCTGTAAATCAGACGTGGATTAAGGAGTTCTTTTTCAAAGACTTGTGGTAGAATCTCTCTCTCTCCCAGTTTTGATCCTGTGGTTCTCTCTGTATTTTGTTTTATGCTTCTAAAAATCTATAGGGTTTTTCTGTGTATATATGGGCCTTCAAGTCATGTTATGGCAGTCCCATGGATTTCGTAGAGTTTCCTTAAGCAAAGAATACTCAAAAGTGGTTTTGCCAGTTCTTTCCTCTGAAGTATAGCATACAGCACCTGGTGTTTGTTGGTAGTCTCCTGTCCAAGTACTAACCGGGGCTAATCTTGCTTAACTTCCAAGATGACATGGGATCTGTGTAAATCTGTTTATTATGCTGTGTTTTCTGCAAAAATGTTACAATCTAAATAATATGAACAAGAGAACAGATACATGATTCTTATTTTTAGATCCTGTCTTGCCTCCTGATCATTAATTCTGGGTGGCTGCTTCGGGACAAGAATAACATGAGCTAAAGATTTTACAGGCACTGGAAAACTTCCTATCACAGCTCTAAGTGGGCCCTCCCTTTTCCTCACTGGTTTATCATAGATTATACAATGTGAGTGACATGCACGCTGGAGGAAATACATTTGGGCGTCTCTGTGTTCTTGCTAGAGCCAAAGGGATCAGGAAAGCAGCAAATACTTGAGAAGTCTGTGCACTGTATAAATCTGGGATTCTGACACACAGATGGCAACTGCAGGGAAGGTAAGCAAAAACTGTTCTTATGGCTCTGTTTAAATCTATATAAAACTTCTGTTAGAAATTTCTGTGTGTACCAGTATTAAGTTCCTTCTAAAATGAAATAACTAAATGTTCAAAACCTTTCATTGCCTATAGAAGCATTCTTTGAGTTTTATATGGGTGGATTCAGTTAATGACCTACAAGTCATACTGAAAGTTTTATTCCCTGTTTATGAATTCAAAGGCGAAGCCAATCTGATTCAAGTGAAAAAGAATAAAGGCAGTAGCTTAGACCTTTTAGATAATGCTGAGAGTTGATGTTACATCGTGTGTAAAAATTCAAACTATGAAACAAGAGGTTCCTGATTCAAATTTCACCTTGGTCTAGAAATCATCAAATCTCCTTCCACGCATCAGTACTTTTATCTTCCCTCTACAAATACAGCCATAATAATGCTGACCTACTTGAAAAAAATATATGGTACAAATTATTGTTTTTGTGTACTTTGAACACTATATATCACAGTATGGACGCTTAGAATCATTATTATGCAATAAGTCAGTTATTTATCTTAGGTGCTGTGTTTAAAAATTCCAAGTAGAAAAGCAGGCAGTTGCATTTGGGACCTGTTGGTAACTTTTCTAAAAAGTTGTTACATAAAGAGGTTCATATTACAGGCTTTAAATGTCCATAAGGTTCCTGACTCTAAAAAGATAAAGTGGTTCAATTTAAAGTATCTGGCAATATAAGGGTATGTAAGCTCCCAAACACAACACAACATTCTTCATCATATAACACAGGGAAATATCCAAATCTTGGAGCAGTTTTGCTTTGCTGAGCACAACAATTTCATTTAGTACTTCCAATATAAAAAAAGGAACTTGAGTTACATCAATCGGCTTCGCATCTAGAGGTGACATCTTACATTCTTAACTTACTGCATTTTCGTATTTAAAGAAAACTTCATTTACAAAAATATGCTAACAGTTTGTTCGTCTTTGAGACACTCCAAACCTGTCCTTTGTCGTTGTTGTTGTTGTTGGTTTTCAAGTCATTTCTGACTTAATGATGACCCTAAGGCAATCCTACTTTCTTGGACTGAGTGTGTGATGTGCCCAGGGTCACCCAGTGGTATTTCATGGCCAAGCAGGGAATCAAACCCTGGTCTCCAGGATTGTTGTGCAATGCTCAAACCACTACAATACCCTGGCTCTTTTATGCAGCACCCCAAACTTTTTACTGCATTCTCCCCAGAGTTAGGGATGGTCCTGCTCCTTTTCCTCTCTGTCCTTGACAAAGAACAAACCCAATTAAGCTGAGAGGATGCTATTTCACTCTAATTAATCCCTTTCCCTCTTTTTCCTGTAGTTGCAAGCAGCAGGGGTGGGATCCAGATGGCTATCTTTCATTAGCTTATGCAAACAGTACCAACAGTTGGGGAGTTGGTTCTGCAGTCTGTAAGTGGGCGGATGCAAAGAGACGGTAGAGATTAAGAGGAAGGAAACAATCGTCCTGGACTTTTCAAGTGACTTCCCCCAGTGTTTTCTTAAGTGTTTTCTTGTTTTAAGGACATTCAGTACTACATAGTTATACCATTTATCATTCAACTTTAACTGCCATGATTCCATCCTATGGAATCCTGGGCTTTGAAGTTCTGCCAGAAACCCCTAATAACTCACAAAACTGCATATCCTGTGACAATTAAAGTGGAATCATAGTGCTATAACTGTGTCTTTAAAATCTTTGGAAAACAGCAGGCAGAAAGACACATGCATGGAGCAGGTAGGAGGAGCCTGTTCAGAGCCTTTCTGTTTGCTGCCTAATCCAGTTCACACGTGCACTCTAGCAAAATCGATAAATAAATTCAATTCTTTATTTGCAAAGAAATGACAGAGAAAAAGACAAGATGCCAGCAGGGACTGCTACTCTGTCATTGTGTGGAATAGTCTCAGCCTGGAAATGTCATCAACAATCAACAATCATTAATACAGTAAGCATCAAGCAGAGCAGCACAGAGTATGCAATTCATATTAAAAACAGATATAAACCCCTTTCAACACAGCACTCTTGCCCTGAAATTCCCCCCTCGCACAATCAGGACTGGAGAACAGAACCCAGGCTCTGAGATCTGGCAACCTTAAGTGACTTATAGTCCTAGCGGATTATTTTGAACACTACAGCATTTAATTCATATATGCCATTGCACCCATTCTCCTTACAAAGCTAAATCTCTTATTCTTACATATCAAAAGCAATAACCATTAAGTCTCCCTTGCTGTTTCTTACATGGTCTGTGAAAAGTCTCCAAATTTTTAGATAAGATTCAATTGAATTTTCTTTCTCTGAGGTTGTAAACTTATCCATTTCTGCTAGATCCAGTAATTTATTTAGCCATTCACTCAATTTTGGTATTTCACTATTTTTCCAATATTTTGCATGCATAATCCTAGCTGCAGTTACCATATATCTTATTAAATTTCTGTGCTGCCCTTCCATAACATCTTTCCTATCTATCATATTTAAAAGAAATAATTCTGGTCTGAGTACTATACTTATCTTTAAAATCTTCTGCATATACTTGCAAATTAGTTACCAAAATTCCTTTGATTTTTTTACATAGCCACCACATATGATAGAAAGAGCCCTCATGATTTTTACATTTCTAGCATCTGTTATTCCCCCCTATATACATCTTCACCAGTTTACTGGGCGTTAAGTACCATTTGTACATCATTTTATAGAAATTGTCTTTAAGGTTATTACATTGATTAAATTTCAATCCTTTCCCCCAGGCATCCTCCTGCTGTTCTAATTCAATACTATATCCTAAGTTTTGTGCCTAATGTATCATACTTTCCTTTATCTGTTCCTCTTCTGTATTTATTCATAATAATAGTTTGTACATTTTTAAGATTAGATGAGATTCACCAGTGCATAGTAACTTTTCAAATTCAGTTTTGATATTTTCAAAACCAAATCTTTTATATGAAAAGGTTTCTGACCTATTGTGCTGGCTTGCCTTGTATACAGGTGGTTAAATGCAAGGCGGCAATCATCTGGGAAGTTGGTAAAGCCCCTTCCGTTGAGGAGGTGGAAGTAGCACCACCAAGAAGCCATGAAATTCGAGTGAAGGTAAAAGTTCTTGCTCAAAACTAGAAGTTTCTTCTCCTTCCTCTTAGTGTGAATTCCTAGTGGGTTAGCACTTTGTGCTGAAATGATGAAGACAAAGTCAAATCAGATGTTAAGGAGAATGGGCATTCCCTGCACTTCAGAGATATGTGTGTTAGAATCAGATGTGCAAACTAAGCCTGTGTTTACAAATGACCAGTCACAAAACAAAGCATGATAAATGCAAGATACATAGGTGAGGAAAATAATGTGCCATGCCAAACAAATGTCTTTCAGGACTTAAGGGAACATCTCTTATAAAAGGTGCTAAAATGTTGTCTACTTTGCCCCTTGGAGATGGTAGAAGAAAGTATAAAAGTAATGATTCAGAGAAATTTAAATGGCAGAGAAATTTAAATGGGACCTGCAAAATCTTGCAGTGTACAATCCTCTTGTTCATGGCTGGCTGAATCCCTTCCCTGCCTAGGATACTCCATTCCACCTTTTAACTCCTGCAGGCATTTCATGGCCAATAGCCTTATGCAGCCTTCATTGGGATGCTTAGGGGGATGTGTGTTTTGCTCTAATTGTACAGATTCTGTGTTCCCTGATTTCTCCTCTTCAAGAGAATGAAACTATGTGAGTGAGATATTCACACATTCTCTTGGAGACGTATGCTCACCTAGAAAGTAACTCATTAAAGCACCACAGATCAGCACTTGGAAAAGTTATTTATCTAGAGTACAATTCTCCAGTCCCCCAACCCAAGTGGGAGTTGTACACAAAAATAATAATTTTTCCCAAGTCCTGTCATGAATACCAGTTGCTGAGGAACACAGGGAGGATGCTGCTGTGCTCATGTTCTACTTATGAGTTTCCTGTAGGCACTTGGTTGACCACTGTGGGAAAGCATGTTGGTGTAGATTTGTCTTAACTAAGGGCATATCCAGACTGTTTAGTAAGACCAAAAAACTTCACGTTTTGTTCCTGTTCTTTCCAATTTTATTTTGAAGATCCATACACACTTTGTTTATCCCAGAATATTCTCTATCAGTTCCCAGTACAATCAGAGACTTTTTATACCTTTTCCCCAAATTGGTTTATTTTAACTCTGTATAAGATCAGAAAGAATAGGAACAAGATCTAGCACTTTTCAATCAATGTAATCCTGTTAGAAATTGAGAAAAGTTGCTTTATTAAGACTAGAATTTCCAAAATTCTCTAGCCAGCCTGCTCTGTTGCCACACTGGCTGCCCTAGGAACGGAAGTGGTAACGTGTCCAAGCTCTGAATCCAGTATGGCTCTTCTGATGTGACAGAATGAACTGAGTGTAAGCAGCAAAGATATTGAAGGGTTGTACTGCATTTTCCACACAGATAGTGGCCACTTCGATTTGTCGGACTGATAGCCATGTGGTGGAAGGGCATTTTCCTGACATAGCGTACCCAGTCATTGCAGGCCATGAAGGAGCTGGAATTGTTGAAAGTGTTGGACCAGGAGTCACTTGTGTAAAGCCAGGTAAGGGAAAGGAGAAAAGAAATTCAAAAATACTCTTTGTTTCTGTAACAAATAACTTGGAGAAAAAGAAAACTCACAAAGAAATTAGGCACAGGGTCAAATGAATCACATTTATTTTAAGTACTCATTCTGCAGAAGAGGGTGCCCATAAAGAGGACCCCCCCAATGTTGAATACCTCACATTTTATTCCCTATCCCCAACGCAGGTTTTCCCTCCCCTGGGATTCCATTGGATAGAACCCCAGAATCAGAATCGCCTAAGAAGTTACATTTCCCCTTCCCCATATTTACAGTGTATGTGATCACGCATTAATTATGCTTTTCCTTCGTGCATCCTGTTACATCCCAGGTGTCTTATCAGTAGTTTCAAAGTACTCCTTTGTGCTCTGCCATGTCTCTATAAATCAGTCTGCTCCTTACAAAGGCCTTGTCTTGTCTTCCTGTGTTATCTGAAATATTCCAGTCACTTCTTCAAGGTCTTGGGAGGCGCTCCCTTGCTGACTGCTATCTAAAATCTTCCTTCTTAGACTTATTGTATTACTGTAGCTCAAATCCAAAATATACTAAAATATATGTGTAAATATGTCTAAAATGTGTTATACTTATAAGCTAATACATATATGTTAGTAATACATGTTAATAATACTACAGAAACTAAAATATATTTTATTTCTCTCAGCATCAGACAGAGCTAGGTTTAATTGTATATTTATGCAATCAAGCATTACATAATGGACAGCTGGAACCTGCAGCCCTCAGTACCTATCATCCTTAATCACCCTAGGAGGGGTGCATGATGCAATAATAATATTTCCATGTTTGAAAAGCCACAGGTTTCTAATTTCTCATATAAAAAACTTCAGTGCACCCAACAATGCCTAGTTTCTGTGTGTGTGTGTGTGTTGTGGTTTTGTTTCTGTTTGTGTGTTTTTTTTAAAGTAAAAGGAGGCTCATACCTCCCTTCCTCATCTTTCTCTGGCAGGGAAATGTGTGTGTAGACATGTGCATTTATTGTGGGGGGCCATCCTAGGGCAGTAGGAGGAATTTCCATTTCTTCCCCTAGGCTGCCAGGCATTAAACTACACCCCTTTCAAACTCACAACAAAAGCTGACTTTTGCACCACTAATAGTCTTGGGGCCCTTTCATGCTCCACAGTTAAAGCGCTTTGATTCCATTTTAACTGCTTTGGCTGCTTCCTTTGGAATCCCAGGGTTTGTAGTTTGGAAAAGCACTATAGCAATCCAGGAGAGCATTCCGACTGCTACTCCCTAAACTATAAACCTGAGGATCCCATAAGAAGTTAACATGGCAGTCAAAGTGGAATCATAGCATTATAACGATGCAGTGTGAAAGGCCATGGGCAAGCCTCCAAAGAGAAGCTGAATATTTAAAAGAAAAATAAATAAATGTCACAAAGAACCACTGGGCCACTCCTTCACCAAAAAAGCACACTGGCATTTCCTACATAACTTAATCCTAAATTAAATTAACGTTTAACCAAAGTGAGTTTTCATACCTTATTCATTCACATTTGACATTAAAAGATTATTCTCAAAAGATTAGTCTGTTTAAAAAATAGTTCTGCTCTTGGAACTTATTTTAATGCCTTGTCTGTTTTGCTTACAGATGTTTTAATATATGAAATATTTCACGGCAGTTATGGGTTTTTATTTTTGTTTTTGAAACCTGCAGGTGACAAAGTCATTCCTCTTTGTGTCCCCCAATGTGGAGAATGTGAATGCTGTTTGAATCCTAAATCTAACTGTTGTCTCAAGTCCCAGTAAGTTCGTGTGACATCTGCTGGTGTATTGGTAAATTTTAAAGATTTTGATGCCGATCATGACAACTGTCCAGAGGCATGCTCCCAAGAAGAGTCCAAAAATGTACAGCGTTGTGTTAATCTATCAGTTCTATCAGTTTTCATCTAGGAGCAAGTCTTTTGTACATTTAATGGATCTTCGTTGCCCATTCAAAACCAAAATACCCCAGAATATCTTGTATCACAACAAGAAGAGCTCCCAAAATATATTGTTACTGAGGAAAATAAAAATAAGAAAAACCCTTTTCTCACCAGCCATTGTGAGAATTACAGTTAAGCTCAAAAGGAAAAAAGATGAGGTGGTAGGTATGTCACCCTTCCTGCTACTACAAAATTCCCATCACTTCAACCCTGTGGGTTCCAGCATACTTTATAAAGTAAAATAAAGTAAATTACTTTAGCTGTATTTTACTTTGGAGGAGAAAATGTAGTAGTAGTAATAATAATAACAACAACAACAACAACAACAACAATAATAATATCATCATCATCATCATTGGTGTCACTGGCTATTAACCATTTGTGTTTCTTGGCAAAATTGACAGCATTTTAGCTCAATTTATAAAACAGACCAATCTGAATCTCCTCGCATAGTCTCTACGAACCACTTCAAAACTTGATGCCAGACAAAACCAGCAGGTTCACCTGCAGAGGAAAACAGATTCACCACTTTCTGTGGACAAGCACCTTCTCCGAATACACAGTTGTGCCTGAAGCTTCCATTGCAAAAATCAGTGATGATGCTCCTTTGGATAAAATCTGCCTCTTTGGCTGTGGATTTTCTACCGGCTATGGTGCTGCTATCAATAATGCTAAGGTAAACATCAGTCCATAGATGTATTTCCCAGAGAGATATGAAGTAAAAGTTTAGTTCTTCCCTGCTTGAAGATAAGATGTTTTCAGAAATCATCCTTCCCAAAATGCATTGAGATGCAAGTATATCAGCCTGAGTGTATTGTTTCTTTTTGAGTCCAATAGGCCCAAAACAGCCTCCTAATCTGGTGCCATCCACATGTGTTGGACTTCAGCTCCCAGGGTTCTATAGCCAGCCTTGTTCTCCAATGCTAGCCCAGCCTTAAATACATGGCTCTGAGAATGTCTTTAGAGCCTCTCAATGGTTCCTCAGAACTACTCATTAAAGGTGGCACGTCCTGTTAGATCATTCATCTGATGAAACTCTTCCACAATGCCTGGCTCTGAAGAAGAACATGGTGGGTATCTGAGCCTGGTTGGCTCTGTAAAGAACACCGCCACCAACTTCATTTAGCTGACAGAGACATACACAGAGGCCCATCCACCTGCCTCTGGTTTCATTCGTAGAATGTGGGCCACTAATGACCTCAGGATCCAAGAGCCAGGGCCCAGTGCACTTAGAAGTAATGAGCAGACTGCTTCTGAAAGGGTTCTGATTCTAGTCATTAGTTTTCACAAGTGACATCACAGTCTTTACATGTAAAAGTCTAGTTTAGGCTTTTCTTCAGTTCAGTTTAGGAAGACATACACTATTTAATGCTACCAGTGAACAACAGGGTGGATTTGGTTTAGAAAGGCAGCATATAAGAAATTAAATAAAATAAATAAATAAGTCAGAAATGACACCATTATCAATCTCCTGCAAGCCACCTAGAGATCTACCTACCAATGGATCTTCTGCCTTTGCATGACTTAAGACGTGGGTCTGTATTCCATCTTTCCTGTCGTATTCCTTTCTCTCTCTGGCCCTGTGCCCAGTCAGCCTCTTCTATCATCTACTAGAAGAAATAGCCAGTTTTGTGTACTTTAGAAAGGCCTCAGTCTGCCCTCCCACCCTGCTATTCTTTCCCTCACATGAAGGAACACAGCAGGAGTCATTTATTAGCATAGCATATGTACACAGTGGCCCCTCCACATTCAGGGCACAGAACCCTTGTGAAAGTGGAAAAACACAATAACTCCTCCCTGCAATCCCCAGGCATTCCTGAAGGAAGAAATAAAACAAGGCAAAGGGCATACCAGTACTTTCCCTTCAGACACAGAAGAGTGGAGTTTGGGATTCTAGCTACTTCCAGTCACCATCTTGAGAAAGGAGAAGTAGGAGCAAAGAGAGCGCCTCACCAATCAGTAGCCATTACCCAGCAGAATGTGCAGCCACGTAGTAGAGAGGACATGCTTCCAGCAGTGGGAGGGGGGATTTGCTCACCCCAGAGTTAAAAACATAAGCCTCACAAATCTGGGGTGAAGAGTGCATGGAAATGGGAGGAGGAAAGTCGAGGAGGAGGCAAGGATGTGCCTTACAAATAATCAAATTTGTGAAGGTCAAACCTGTGAATGTGGAAAGAAGACTATATTTCCAGCCTGCCACAGCTCTGGTGAGCTCAAGGCAGTGAACATAGTCTTCCCCTCAACTCTATCCTCACAACATCCCTGTGACACAAGTCAGGCTGAGACAGGATGTCTGGCTCAGAGTCATTCAGTGAGTTTCTGGTCCTACTACAGACTTGAACCTGGTTCCCCAAAAACATGGTCCACCATCCTAAACAATATCCCACCATGGTTCTATTTTTTTTAAGCTATTGTCTTTGCCGCAGCCTACTTAGTTCTGTGTCTGTGCTGTTTCTCTTTTTGTCTGCCTGAAATTTGCTGATCCTAATCCCAGTTTTGGGATTAGGAATCTAGAATGTACAGTTCTGGTTTATATGCTCATAGGTGGAGCCTGGTTCCTCTTGTGCCATCTTTGGCTTGGGAGGTGTTGGTCTGTCTGTCATCATCGGCTGCAAAGCGTCTGGAGCATCCAGGATCATTGGGGTTGATATCAACAAAGAAAAGTTTGCAAAGGCCAGAGAAGTGGGAGCCACAGAGTGCATCTCCCCTGAAGACTTTGAGAAGCCCATTAATGAGGTGCTGGTAGAGAGGACCGGGCTTGGTGTGGACTATGCTTTTGAAGTGATCGGACGTGTCGACACTGAGGTATGAGACCCTAATGATCATTTCTAAGGCTCAGTTTTCCATTTTGCAACAGAAGCAAGCTTCAGGCATTGCACTGTTGCGGCCAAGAAAAATGGAGACGACCAGGTTTCAGGGAAAAAATCAAAAAGCCATTTTATTACAATACCTTGCGCAAGGGCAACAGTTATTTCAGAACTGTTGTGTCTGTTAATTGGGGTAGCATCACTATATACCTTTTGCCCTCTATGTCAGCAATCAATCATTTACTTAGCCAGCCCCTCTTAGGAAAAGAAAAGAATCTTTTTCTCATTACATCATTGATTTAACAGTCTCACATAAACACAAAAGGTTAGTTTACAGAGTGATACAAGGTTAGTTAGAGTGATACAAATTATTTCTTGCTATTGGAAATCTTCCCGGACTTTTTCTCCGTGATGAAAGAATCATTATTCGTTCAAGGTTGCCTTTTGCAAGCCTGCAGATAGCTAGCTGAATTATCACTTTCACTGGTTGTTAGGGGAACAAAGGAGCAGCAATTCACACCTATTCTACAGCTGGTGGCTCTTTTGCAGAAAGAGGAATTAACACTTTCACTAACTTAACTCAGCATTCTAGTAAGCAACTCTGCAAAGCACTTTCACCACTGGCTATCCCAATCTCCTTGTAATAATTTTTTAGCAATTGCTCTAACAGCACAGTCTTCAATACGAGAACACACTGTGACTTGTGTATGCTCTTTTCAAACTTTTTACAAGCTCTGGTTCTGAATATTGTCAGGGGTAGTGATTTTTCAATTCTTTGCAAACTGTCTAGGCATGTGTCTAGCATGCACATGCTTGAATTAACATTTGGACTTCTTTCATGGCAGTATGGGTGAGTAAGGGCCATTACTGAACTTTGCAAGGCTCTTTGCAACAGGCTGTTAGTGGTATCCAATCCCCTTTTCTATTCTTCTTCTCTCCTCCCTTCTATTTCAATCCCTACCGCTGAGAAGGAGACAACAGGTGACCTCAGTAGGGTAGGACTGAATAGTGAGTGACTGCCCAAATGAGTGGCCTGTGGCCCCAAATCTACATGTGTCCCTTAGCCAAAACTCCTCTGCAAGCAAATAGCTCCAGCCTCTAGCAACAATAACCTCTCCTCTTAGCAGGAAAGAAAAGTTTGATCGGTAACCTATCTAGCTCCTAAAATTCATACTCTCCAATTGTCCTGATTTGGCAGGGACAGTCATGATTAATCCTCTGTTGCCTCACTTTTCAAGTGCTTTTAAAAATTCCCAATGTCCCTCACCTCCTCTCGCATTCTTCCTTTGTCTTCAGCTTATTTGGATTGCTACAAACTAAGTTCAGAGTGCAAAAGTTTGCACTCAGTTAACTCAGTGGGGGAGAAGAGAGAAGATGGAGGAATAATGCTTTTCCCAGTAGCCTGGGGCAAAAGCAAACTACTGCAGCATTTCTTAGCTTGTGTAGTCATCATTATTAATAACTTTTGCCATTTTGACCCCACTTCAGTGTTGCTTGGCCACATGTGTCCTGGTTTCATTTGTGCAGAACTGGAGGATATGAGACAGGTTTATAAGAACAGAAACTGCTTGGGATCATACCAAAGTCCTGTCTAGCCCAGCTTTCTACACCTTGATTTCTTCAGCTTCTTAACTTGGTTTTCTTTGCATCTACAATAGGCTGCTGCCCTTGCATCCTGCCACTTGGGTCACGGAGTCTGTGTGCTGGTGGGGGCACCTCCTGCAGGATCCCAGCTCTCTATTAGTCCTTTGCAGCTCCTGACAGGCAGGAAACTGATTGGATGTTTGATTGGAGGTATGAATTAGTTGAACTGGATCATATGATGATTACTGCATATGTTGCTGGATCAGCACAGGACAAAAGAGGCAGCTTAGCCGTGCCTCTGAATCTCATAAACCATATATTGTTTGCTTTAGAATTTTTTTATTCCCTGAGGCCAAAACAGAGACTAAAACTAACTCACTTTTAATCCAGCCTTTTTTCCCCCTGAACTTTTCTTGGTATCTCTAGTCACCTGGTTAGATTGCCGGTAAGTGAGTGCATCACCTGAGGCAGCAATCACTAAGAGGCAAAGTAGCAGGCATCCGTGTGTGCACATAGATCCATGCATGTGCATGAACAACATAAAAAAGATTTATGGCTGCTGCTGGGTACACTGCATGTGGCCTAGCATATCCTGCATTAATGTAAACCAAGCCCCTACATGAGTGAAATGGACACCCCATCAAAACAAATTTATCCCAGAATTGTATGGCATATGGCTCAAAGTCCTCTGAGTGCTCTTTGCCTAAGAAAAACCCAATGAAATTCATGTGATCCCCATAAGTTGACAGTTGATTTGAAGGCACATATATATGGTTCACAGTGCTGGGATCACTCTAAAATCAGTCTGTGTTCCTCCAGTGATACCAAGAGATAGTAAGATTGGTCAGCCTTATATTGATCTGGCTTGGTATAAATAAAGAACCTTGCTTTCTGCATTGCTTGTTTAGCTCCAGCCGTCCAATCCAGCTTCTTGCCACATCGCAAAGACCAGACAGCAGAGGTCATGGCTGGAAAATACCTATCTTGTGTCAGGATATCCCTGCCCCGAATACCAGTTCCTCACCTTCTTAAGCACAGTATATAGCTAGATGTTCTTTGCAAAGTAAGTAACATCACTGAGAATAGTAAAGGGTAGGAAGCAAGGTGGACTAGCAATCATATCCATATTGGTGCAAAGCAAGATAATGTTTGCATAGCAAAGGTTTAGAGGATCCAGATACTCAGTGTATGTTGTGAAATTACTACATGGCCATATAGGTAGATCCACTGTGATATAAACAAGAGCCTTACTGGCTGCTGGAGCCATTTACTTAGTGACATTGTAATGCAAGATCTGGAAACAGAGCCTGCCAATGAATGTCTGTACAAAGACCCAAAGAAAGTGTGGATGAACAGCTTGGGAAAGGACTAAAGGACATTATGAGCTTCAAAACTAACTTTGGGACAGTAATTATTTATGTATTTATTTATGAAGCATTTCCTTTCTTCCATATTGGGCTTTGATTCTACTAATGCTTTCTTAACTGATTAAAATCAGATGTCCTTCCTGTCTTGTAAAATGCTTGTGGTAGCTGAGCCAGTGTACTTTCATTTCCCTCCTAGGTTGGAAGTTGAAAGATGCTCTCCCTAAACTGGTTTCTGAATACATGGAAAAGAAATTTAATACAGATGCATTAATAAGTCACGTGTTGCCTTTTGAGAAAATTGGTGAAGCCTTTGAACTTTTGAACAGTGGTAAAAGGTAAGGTTTCCATGATATTTGTTTTCTAATACTTTTATCCTGCCCTTTTCTCAAAATACTCTCTCTTTCTCAAAATACGACCATGACAGGTAAGGTGCTTTGAGTTTTATGTCTGAACAGGCATTTGAACCAGATTTCCTAGATGTAAGAGCAACACTTTCATCTCAAAGTACATTTTCAAGACAAGAGAACCTGCCATTTGATGGGAAAGTCATTTTTCCTAGAAGTGTTTTAGAAGTGTCACAATGGGCTTTAATTAAACCAATCTAAAATGTCCCAATTGCTAATTTACCACTTGCAAAAACAATCAGCTATGATTTCAGCTGATGCATATTGGACATTATGGTTTCTTGACAAGAAATTAATCTTTTATCCTTTTTTTCTTTCTTTCAGTATCCGCTGTGTCCTGTTGCTTTAATATAGACTCTCCATCCTACAAATCCTTTGCATATTGGACCAAATTCAACAGAATTTCAGCAAACATTAATATTATATATATTAATGTATATGCATGTATTTTGAAACTGTTCAGGTATACAGCTAATGAACCAGCAAGTGAATGAAGGGAAAACAAAAATCCTCTAGATAAATTGTAATCTACAATGTCTTCCTCCCTCTTTGTCTGGTGGAGATCCTCTTCAGCCATTGTTAGAACCATCTGGTTCCAAGCTAATTGCCATCTGCATCAGAGATTCATTCCAGCTTTTGAAAGCATAAAGAAATGGCCTAGTTTTCTCACCAAGATTTTATGCTTGACCCTCTTGTCCTCTGGATTCTCCTCAGCCTCTTCCCGTTCAGTTCTTCTCTCTCTCCATATGGCAGAATTAGGCAAGTCTAGAAAACCGGGGGCCCTCCAGATGCCTTTGAATTCCAAATCTCATCCACCTAACCAGCCTAAGCAATGCTGGGGCATCATGGGAATAGTAATCCATGTGGGGCAGAACTTGGAAGTAACATAATATGAACAATGAGAGTACTTGTGAGACTAATGAGAGCACCATGGCAGTGCTTTTGTAAATAAAATTACTGATAGTGTATTTACCTATGCAATTAATTACATTTTTATTACTTTTTTTCATTATCGGGGGGTTAGAGATGCTTTATTGGTGCATATGGGGGGATTTTTTTGTCCATTTTCTTAGATTTTTAAATGACTTTTATTTCAATTAATGAAATGAATGATAATGGAAATGCAACAGGCAGGGCAACAAGATAACAAAATATCTGTAATTAACCCAGTTACTGTTTGGGGTTCTGAGATAAGTTACAGCTACAGTCAGCCCTTCAAAACTGTGGATTCTGTATTCACAGATTCAACCAACCACAGCTTGAAAATATTTAAAAAAAAATCCAAAAGCAAACTTTGATTTTGCCATTTTATACAAGGGACACCATTTTACTACACTATAATGGGACTTGAGTATTTGTGAATTTTGGCATCCAAGTGGGGTCCTGGAACCAAACCCTAATGGATATCAAGAGCCAGCTGTACTTTCTGCCCTCTGATCTAAAAGATTTTGGGATTTCCGCCCTTTGAACTAGCTGTATGAATAGCTGCCAATCTGTGTCATCAAAGCTGGGCAGTCACCACACAGCTATATAAAGCAGCTCGGCTTTGATGACACAGAGCAATGACTTACAATGGGCAAGAAGCAGTTCTAAATACTTCTGCCTCACAACTAGTGATGTGCAAATCAAATCTGCCCTACATGTGTCTGAGAAGCTCAATTGCTCTCATCTGGTCCATTGTCTCCAGAGTGATCCTTTCATTTGTTTTCACACTAGCAGATTTTGAGTGGGAAACAATAGCCAAAAGAATACATGTACAAAAGGTATACTAATACAAAGCCAAAAAAAAGCTTCTTCTCCTGTCTCTTTTATTTGCATCTCTTTCATTCTCATCCATCACTTGCAATATTTTCCACAGACATATATGTATATTGGTAAATTTCAAGGGTCACATTTTTTTTTTTTTTTTTTTTTTTTTGAGATAAGATAGTCTAGCCTTATGAGGATTGTGCACCTTTGAAATAGGGAAAATCAAGTACTGGTAGACTGTGTCAGGTTTTGCTGGCAAATCTACTCACCTCCTACTGATGTTTTCCTAATGTTGCTTGAAGAAAAATATTTCCTACTGCATTGCTTCGCAGTCATCCCCCTTTCTACCATACTCCTCCACCCTTAACAGTGGAGCAGCACTGACTCACCTGTAAATGTTTAGTTCTGCCACTTTTGAAGGTGATTTGCCTTTTCAAGAGTAGAAGCTGGCAAACATCCTGAAGCCCTCCAAAGGTTTGGGCTACATAATCCTCTAATCTCTGACCATTGGGTGGTATTAATGTGAAATGTAGTCCAAAACATCTGTGACAGAGATCCTTTGGATACATACAGTCACTTTGCCTACATGTAAATAGTTTCTTGTAAGACCCAGCATTGAACTATGACTTTGGAGACCAGGGGTCAAATTCTCACTCAGTCATGGACTTGGGGCAACTCACAATTCCTCAGAGGAAGGCAAGGGCAAACCCTTGTGGTTACACTGGTATTTATCTTCATCTATGGTGGCACACGTTTCGGCAAGAAGCCTAAGAGGAAATTAATCATGCCTCTCAAAATGTTACACTGAATACCGGATAGCTCTGTTAAGTTTAAACCATGATACCAGTAGAGCCATTTCCAGCAAGAATCTTGTTCTTTTGAGACGGTGTGGTTGGCAACCACATGAACAACCAGGAACAAGATCAGAGAAGAACACTCCATTGTTCTGTGCTTGTCAATTAGGAGGATATTGCATATTTCAGTTCAAAGTGAAATGTGAGCTGTTTAAATATATGTCTGGAACTAGTTTAGTCTGGAATCCACTCAAATCCTCAGAGACTTTTAAATTCACAAAAACAACCTGACCATAACATTATTATTGCAATAAGAATTCAGTGTGGATGAGGTAAAAGATAATTGAAACAGTTTGAACATTTAAAAGATAAAACAAAGGTAAAACAAAACAACAGAGCAGTGCAGTGCTTGCAATTCACATCATCATAGTTTCCCCCTTAGTATGGAATCACAAGGAATACCCAGAATATGTACCTGACACTTAAAATAGCTAAATATGATTCATGTAGTAAAGTTACGTTTCTGTATCTTTGTCACGGTAACCCATCTCGCTTTATTTTATTATTTTTTTTATTAAAACAGAATACAATATAGTCATTTCCTCATTTCATCACTGTTTACATTTTTTACATCATTAAAATCTAACATATACTTAAGAAAGTTATTTGTTTATTTCATTAACCCTTTCCCTTCCTACCTTCTTTAACTTGGTACTTATTGCCTCTTATCTGTTCTCCTCTACTTTTATTTTTCACCATTTACTATCCTTTATGTGCAGTTATAGCTTTCTTATCTCTTCCAGCTTATACCATACTTTAGTCTGTTCCTTGCCTATTACAGATCTTTTCCCAATTCTCCTCTATATATATCTTAATTTCCATCATTTCAGTCTTTTTATCTCCTCTTTCTTCTCCTTTCATGGCTCTCGATAAGCTATCTAATGTTGTGTATTCCTGCAATTTACTCAACCATTCTTCCAATTCTGGGGTAGTTTCTCTTTTCCAGTATTTTGCGAATGAGACTCTAGCTGCTGTTATCATATACAGTATGCTATTCTTGTATTTCCTTTGTTCTTTTGATAATTGGTGTAACATATTCAATAAACATATTTCTGGTGTTAACGGAATTTCTATGTTCAATATTTCTTTGATTGCCTTGTGTATCTTTTCCCAAAAGCACTTAGCTTCTTCACATAGCCACCACATATGATAAAAGGATCCGTTTTCTCCCCCACATTTCCAACACTTCTTCTCCCTCTGTTTATATATCTTACTTAATTTTTCTGGATCTAGGTACCATCTGTATAACATTTTCATATAGTTCTCCTTTAAATTTTGTGCCAAGGTAAATTTTTGTGTGTCTTCCCAGCTTTTCGTCCACTGTTCCAATTTAATTTCCTGACCAATATTACATGCCCATAAAATCATTGGATCTTTTATAATTTCAGATTCCAATTCTCTTGTTAACATAAAATTATAAATATGGGATATTATATGTTCTTCCTTTTCAAATATTATCTTCTCGAATTCATTCTTCAAAGTTGTTACCTCTAATCCTTCTAATTTTTGATCAATTTTATATCTTTCCTTAAGTTGAAAATAGAGGAACCACTGGCAATTCCAGCCTTCATTGTTTAATTCCTCTCTTGTCTTAATTCTCTGTGTTTTTTTTCCAACATCCATTATTATATCTCTATATGTAATCCACCTTTCCGAGGGACTTTTCCAGTTACTATATAAAGCTTCGTGGGGGGAGACCCATAGTGGTATTCGACAATATATTTTCATTTTCCATGTTTTCCAGATTTCCAGCAACGATCTTCTTATATAATGATTGGAGAAATCCTTGTCAATTCTTGCTTTGTTATACCAAATGTAAGCGTGCCATCCGAACCTAAGGTCCGGACCTTCAAGGTTCAGCATCCTGTCATCTTTAAGTGTAATCCAATCTTTCAACCATAACATTCCATTCGCCTGATAGTATAGTTTCAGGTCTGGAAGTCCACTTCCTCCTCTTTCTCTTCTATCTATTAATGTTTTCCATTTTACTCTTGGTTTTTTCTTATTCCAAATGAATTCTGTGAGGTCCTTTTTCCATTCTTGAAAACATTTATTGTTAGTGATTGTTGGTAAATTTTGAAATAGATAATTCATTTTTGGGAGGATCATCATCTTAATAGCTGCCATGCGTCCTAATAATGATAGATTCTGCCTCGACCAATTCTGTAAATCACTCTTAATTTCTTTCCATTTTACTCCATAATTATTTTCAAATAGTCCATTGTTTTGTTTCGTTAAATTTATTCCCAAATATTTAATTTTTTTCTCTTCTTTAAATCCTGTTTTTTGAACCACTTCTTCTATTTCTTCTTTGCACATATTTTTGGTCAAAAACTTCATCTTTTCCTTGTTTATTTTGAAACCAGCTAAATCTCCATACTCTTTACATATTTCAATCACTTTCTCAATACTTGTTTTCGGTTCTTCTAAAAACAGCACCAGATCATCAGCGTAGGCCTTCATCTTGTATTCTTGTCACCTTATTTTAACCCCTCTTATGGCCTCTTCTACTCTTATCCTCCTCAACAGTACTTCCTTCGTTATTATGAAGAGGAGAGGGGAAAGTGGACATCCTTGTCGCGTTCCTTTCTTGATCTCTATAGGTTTTGATTTTTCACCGTTCACAATTAAATTTGCTCTATTGTTCTTATATACCTCTCTAATCCATGATACAAATTTTTCTCCACACCTCATTTGGTCTAGCAATTTAAACATAAATTCATGATTTATATTGTCGAACGCTTTTTCTGCCTCTACAAAGATCAATAATCCTTTTCGTTCATTATGCTTTTCGTAATATTCCAATACATTTATAACTGTACGTATATTATCTCTAATATTTCTCTTTATTAATGCACATAGGCATGCTATGTGTATTGTTAAATGTGTCTAAGGGAAAATTCAGAAGTTGTTTTAGCAGTGCTAACTATACCACGTCCTGTAGGCCATATTTCAGAGGAAGGAACTGGTAAAACCACTCTGAATAATCCTTGCCTAAGAAAATCCTATGAAGTTCATAGAGTTACCATAAGTCAACAGGTGACTTGAAGACACACACACATCTGCGTGCATACAACCCTGTATTTATCCTGATTTCTCCCCTATGTTTCACATGAAAATTAGAATTCTCTAAAGGATATCCACAAGCGTAAGTGTCCCTTATGCATGTGGATGTCCTTTCTTGGCAGCTTTGGGGGTTGGTATTCCCTTTCTCTTTCTCCCCCAGGGACTTACAGTGACCCCTCTGCTTTTGCAAGAGTTCAGGGCACAGAATCCTTGCAAAAGTGGAAAAACCACAAATAACTCCCCCCGGGCCCCTCTCCTATTCCCTTCTGGGACTCCCCCCTCCCATTTCCTTGCCTTTTGCCCAGGTCTATATGCATTCTCTGTGCTCAGGCAAAAGGCAAGAGAATGGGAGAGGGGGCACCACAAGTGGAGAACAAAGGCATGCACATGCCTTCTCCACCAATCCCTTACTTTTTGCCTGGGCAAGCTTGCTTTCCTTCCCTGCACCAGCAAAAGGCAAGGGAATGGAGGGGGTGGGCATGCCTTCCCCTCCTATTCCCTTGCCTTTTGCACAGGCATAGAGAAGGAAGGCATGTGCAACCACGCAAAAGACAAGGGAGTGGGTGGAGGAGAGTGAGGGAAGGCACATGTGCACCTTGCAAATAAGCAAATTTGTGAAGGTCAAACCTGTGAATGTGGAGGGAGGAATCTACTGTAAAATTCTTGAAGCTGCTCTGTACTGCCATTCTGTGCTTTGTGGTAAGAAGGCAAGGTTGAAGAAGCATCTGGTTATATCCCCATAGCAGATGCACAAGGATGACTTCAATCCTGAGATCCTCAGGATCCTTTGAGAGGTTCAGCAATTTTGCAATCTTTGCATATCTGACTATGGAGACATAGTCAAATGCTTCTCCAACTGTGCCTGCTTGCTGAGAAACATGGAATGGCTGTGCAGAGTGACTTCAAGAGCTTTACAGTAAGTCAGGATGCAGGTATATGGCTCAGTATAGCCTAGGTTTGCAGGCAGATGTTTATGCTGCATTGAGGAGATGTGGGATTCAGGGCATTTCTGTTTTTCAAACTGACCAGACTCAGTTGATGTCCTGCTTCTGTGTAAGTCCTTGGTCTGCTGCAGGCAGGATGGCATATGGCATGAAGCAGATAAGATGGAAAGGATGATTGCTGTTCATGAAAAGGGAAGCTAAGGAGGTGGGTCGGGGTGTCGCCTGTGTGAAGCTTTTCTTCCCATAGCAGTTTTGTACTTGGCAACATCCTTTGGGAAGCTAGTGCAGCAAAACTTTTCCAAAACCTTGTGAAAAAAACAGACTCAGAAGGGTTAAATAAACTTTAAAATCCCAGATAATCTACCCAAAGACATCTCTGCTATCATACACAAGTAAGGTATAGTAGGTTGTGCATTGGAATCTTGTCTTGAATTAAATATAGAAAATACTCTTTTCATCTTAGAATAATCATGGCTGAATGTCTTCTAAACCCAGAAAAACATTCTGCTTTTGTAAACGTCCTTGAAAAAGATCTAATCGTGCCATGCAATTTTGTACTGCCCTCAGCTAAATCTGAAAGTTATCACTTCCTGACCGTGTACTTTGTGTATGCTTTGAACAATAGTAGGTAGCAGGAAATGATGGAGAGGAAATGAACTTAGACTGTTACCATTTAAATATGCCCTTGAGCCTCGCTCTGCATGTAAAGGCAAATCTTATGGTGGCATCCTAAAACTACTGTAGAACGTCAGCATTAATAACTCTTTGTTTTATTACACGATGAAAAATAATTGTATTTACTTATGAGTCAAATGTCTGTCCTGCTTTTTCTCCATTCAGTTCAAGGAGACACATATGGTTTTCCTTATCTTTGCAACAACCTCATAGGGATGGGGGTGTGATGGGAGTGCTGTGTCCCAGGAGGCAATGTTTTTGGGGCATCCCAGTTCATAACCACGCCCCCGCATGCCGAGGTCATGTTCCCACACCACGCTACCATGCCCCAACATCCCGCAGCCATGTCCTCACACCCCGCGGCCACGTCCCTTCCCACCCACCCTTCCACACACTCAAAGCTCCACTGCTACTTTGTGACAACACTGTGCTACAAGTCACACTGAAAAAGTTATTGTCCCACAGTAACCCAAGGAGTTTAATGGCTGAGTGGCGGCTAAAACCTGGGCAGTGGCATAGTGACATGAGGGCGATCGGGGCGGTTCACCTTGGTGGCAATGTTTTTTGGGTGTCCCAGCTTGTAGCCACGTCCCCACATACCATGGCCATGCCCTCCTCCCCCTCCACACGCTACAAGCTCCACCACTGAACTTGGGGTTCTCAAGACCCAGGCTAGGGATGTAATTCTTTGCTAAGTGCATTCTCAAAGGAAGCAGTAAGCAATTTTAGCGGTTTTATTCCTTTGTGAGAAATTCTACAACAACTGTGCAGTTTTTGAAGGCTCTTTGCAGTTCAGGACTTACTCGGTGCCAAATTTGCACATGGTGTTTTCTTTGGGAAGGGTTGCACAGAAAACAGTATTTGATATTTTCTCTGCTCATTTCTGTGCAAGAAGAAGAAGAAGAAGAAGAAGAGAAAGGGAGGGAGGGAGGGAGGGAGGGAGGGAAGGGGTTGCAATTTTCTGCAGAGAATATGCTTTTTTCCACACAGAAAATGTTGTTGTTGTGAACTTATGCTACTCAAAAATTCATACATGGATTTTTTGTGTAGAAAACTACATTTTGTGCAGAAAACGCAGGTTTTCCATACAAAAACCCATGCACAATAATTTCTGAACTGCAAAGATTCTCTTTATGAGCATTTTGCAACCCTTGAGAAACATATTTTTGACCATTTATATATATTTTGAACGTTTTTCCATCCCTATCCTTGGCTGATGCTACAACCACTACACTACATTGGCTCACAACAAACACCACAGGGGAAAGGTGTTTAAAGAATAGGTTTTCAGTCATAATCATTCTCCAAGGGCTCTTGCGTTGCTCTCTGCTGGTACAATTCTGATCTCTAACTCTTTTAGGACATGGAAGACCTAGGCCATTTCCACACTAGCCTGTTATAGCGCTATGATTCCATTTTCAACATCCTATGGAATCCTGGGCTTTGCAGTTTAGGGAGGGGCCAGATGGCCCTCCCAAAACTGCAAACCCCGGGATTCCATAGGATGTTGAAAGTGGAATCATAGCGTTATAACAGACTAGTGCGGAAATGGCCCTACTCCTGGACAGAGCTCTGAAAAGCTCTGGTAGTGAACTACAACTCCGTGACTGCATGTCACATTGGCCAGGGGTTTCTAGCAATTAGAGTCTTTAGAAAGGAACTTTCCTGAGTTCTCTGCAGGAGTGAATGAAAGAATGGAGGTGTATGGTTGAGGAATCATCTCTCTCTATATATACTGTGTGTTGGATCACCTTGCTGCTCAGTCATGGAAGCATCTGTCACTAAAACAAAAGCAGTGGAAGGAAGGAGGCATGATGAAAGTACCTTGCCCACTCCAACCTTTCTGCTGGCACTCTGTTCAGTCACCACTGAGTGCCTTAGCTGCAACTTCTAATCTTAAGAAAGCAAGTACCACAGGCACATCTTGTGTGGTATTCTTTCCATAGAACACATGGAACACATATTGTGGGCCTGCAGACAGTGTGATGCAGCGAGACTGTCAAATGGAAGGAGTGAAGATGACAGGACAACATGGAACACACCTTTACAATGGGTATAAGAGGTGCTCTTAATTAAAAATTAATTAGATTCATATCACACCTTTCCTCCACAGAACTCAAGTGGGTATAGTTTTCCCTACTCACTCTTATTTTCACAACAACCCTGTGAGGTACGTGAGAACTGAAAGAGAAATGACGTGCTCGGGGTCTCAGCTGAATAGGGTCCCCACAGTCCTAGCACAACACTCTGACCACTATGTCATGCTGTTGTACTTTGCTCCTAGGAAGCAAGTTTGTCTGTTATATATCACTGATAGGCCCTTGCAGCATTGACTATAAACCATTAAAGAATTATATACTGGTCAAAATATCCAGTCTTAAACCTGTGGATGATATGTTCTGCTTTTAATAGAGTTGGCCCTGCACATTCTCTAGGAGTAGGGGCGCAGGACCCTTGCAGAAGTGGAAGAAATGCACATACCAAAATATATACATGTATATCTGTGTGTGTGTGTGTCTGTGATCTGTGTGTGTGTGTAAAGAGTGCTGAGGCATGGTGAGGAGAATAGGCACCCAGGATCCAAACCAGGTCACGGAAAGGAGAGGGAAAGGGAAAGCATGGTGGCCCTATACTGCCTCTCTCTTGCCCATCTCCTTCTTTGGGTGTATGTGGGGCATCAGGAGAGGGTTTGTGATGCTGTGAAATCGGGCTGTCAGCCATCCCTAACTGGCATGGCAGCTGCTGGTGGAGGGGGAGAGATACCAGAGCAGGTTTTTAAAGGGCTAAGGGAAGGTTCACCTAGAAAAGAAACATCTGAGGTAGGGAGGATTGGGTTGGATAAACTCACAAATAATCAAATCTGTGAAAGTCAAACAAGCAAATGTGGAGAGCTGACTATAATAATATAATTGTGGGCATCTATCCATACAAAATTATTATTGAAAGCAGAATATAGGATAAAATTTCTGTACTAAAGCTGAGTATCTTAATTCTTACCATGTTTGGCTTTTACAGCAGCAAAACCCTTGGCTAATGGGCAGTCTTGAAAATTCAGTTATACATAAGAAACATTATATAAAAACTCCAGAAGTCTTTTCAAAGAAAAAGAAAGAAATCTTTGAGCAAGCCAGCTATGAGCTCAGTGTATGTAAATATTTATTGTAACTTCTTGGTAGATTTTTTGTTTCCATCCAAGGACATAAAATGTTGAATTTTAAAGCTGAAATATTCTTAGAGGGAACAGAAGGGCAAACAAGAAGCATAGCATTCCTTAGAAAGATTGCAAGCAGTGATGGAAGATTCCTTGACAAATGAGCTGCAGTAAACCAACTTATCAATATCTTAAAGTAGCACAGTGATTTAAGTTCTAATGAAACCAATAGAAGCTTGTTTCATACTATGGTTCCCATCTACAGATTCATGATGTACATGGATCTGATACATATATGGAGTTCTGATGTGTTTATGCTTTTCTAGTTAAATGTTCCAATTAGTTGATTGAATTGTTGTGTTCCAAAAGTATGTTTGTTGCCTGTCCGAAACTGATTCCTAATGACATTCCCCCTTCTTGTGCACAACTTTCTAAACTCCCTTGTATGTATAGCAAACGTATTAAATTTGTGGTCTTATACTTTCCTTCCATTGGCCATGTTGGCAGGGCAGTTGCATCTGGAGCCCAACAATCGCTAAAGAGCAACAGATTCCCCATTTCTGATATATAGATAACAGCTGCCAACCCACTAGAAGTTTGTTACTCTGATTTCTGGGGTCCCTGGGGGGACACCTCAATGTGCTCCACGTGAGGGAGAATGGAAACTAGCCAGAGCACAGGCAATCACAATGCGAGAACCAGGATAACTTAGCAGGGTCTTTTTGCCCAGTTTTTACGGTAACAGGCCAAGCCAAAAAAACAAAAGAAAATGTCCAGTAAATGATTTTATTGAATACAAGCCTCACACACCAACGCACTCATGCACACACGCACCCAAGAGCTATTAAGAAACAAAAAGAGAGGAAATTGTATGGGGGAGTATTGAAGGGGTGTATCTGGGGTAATACTGCACCTTGTCCTGAAGTCTGTGGTCTGGGAAGACAGCAGAGAGATGAGACTCAGCACAAGGAGGGCTGAGGGGATTACTCAACGGACGGAGCAATGGTCTGCTGGGAAGACCAGAAGCGATCCAAAGAAACACTCAAAAACTGGGACTATTTGTAGGGGAAAAAGTACATGGAGGACTAATCCTTTCCTGGGAGAACAATGGGTGTTGGAGCGATAACGAAGCTCCACAATGGTAATTTCCTTTGCGTGATGGGATTGCAAGGTGTTGCCAAAGTATCAGGATCTTCGGCTGTGTTTGTTTGTGGTGTGACTTCATGTAAATTGTCCTCGCTGAGTCGGATATTTGTTCAACTTAGGGCAGACACTCTAATCCTCTCAAGTCGGCGTCTCAGGGCTGAGGACCCTTTGTTTATTGGGGGTTTACATAACTTGAGGTCTCCTGGGGCTACATGACTAGGGATTTTACTGGTCTGACCTGGTTTTCGGTCGTTCGACCGTGCCTGCCTACGTGCTTGTTCGGGTGACCTCTCAGGCACACGGAATCATGTTTAATATCAAAATTGTAGACCCTGGGCTAGGGTTTTTCCAGTGGAGTAACAAGTTATTTCTGGTTTATTCATTTAAATATTTTTACCCCATTTTTGGCATCATTTTTTTTTTCTGATGTACTGCAAGGAAGCCTATACTATGAATTTTAAAAATGCACATTCTAATCCCAGGACAAAGTTTTGTTGTCTTTTGTTTTTTTTCCTCCAGCCATCTTAATAAAAAAAAAGTAGATATAAGAGCAGAATCTGAAAAAGAACAAAACTCTTTGCAATAGAAGTTCCTTCAAGTACCCTTTTCCACAAGTGCTGTTTGAGGAAGACAGCAGCTATGCAGCGTAGCCACTGAGGATATCAAACTGGAAGGAAGTCGAAACCACGCCCCACAGACTGTTACAGACATCTCCTGCCCTTTACTTATTCCTTGTGACAGCGAGTTAAGTTGCCCATATCAAACAAGCCTTTCTTTCACATCCCTCCAGACTAAATTTTTAATTTCATTTGTTATATTTGTAGACAATCACATAGTTAGTTCTTAAATGATCACCTCTGTCACTTTAAGCTACATTAGCTAGAAAAGGATATTTCAAGCCAAGATCAAGCTACATTAGTGTGCATGGGATGTTTCAAGATCTTATTTCCTCTTCCTAGCTCTTTGTTTTGGTGTGCAAATGTGGGAAGGAGAGAGGGGCAGGCCAGGATAATGTATGCTTCCCTTCCTAAACAAAGCAGTTGCTAAAACAACCTACTCCCTGTGTAATTTAATGCCAATTGCAATTCAAACTTAGCAAATCCTTAACAGTGAGCCAGTTCAAAATCTGCAGTGTGTGAAATGGTTATGTGGTCCAATCTGGTCTGCCAACATCACTAATCAGGAATCATTTCGGTGGGTAAAAGGACTTAGGGGAGTGCTTCTTAACCTTTTCTTTACCACGGACCCTCCTTAAATAGTTTCTTTTGCCACTGACTACCAAGACTTAACTCAAGAATTAAAACACTAAAGTACATCAAATATTTATTTAAAGATGCTCATAAACTATCTTCACATTTGGAGAGAAGGGAGAAATAAGTAAACACACACACTCCTATTATGGTTTGAGATATTGTAATGAAACTGTTCAAATGAAGTCTGCTGCTGGCAAAAAAACCCCTACTTTTTGAGACCAACGTATGTCCAGATCTCTCTCTCGATCTCTCTTCTCTCTCTTTCTAACTGCAAAATTTATAATGTTTCTTCAAGTCTACACAGACCCCCACCCCCGTAAGGACATCACAGCCCCCCACCCCGGAATCCATGGACTACAGATTAAGAACTGCTGACTTACGGTGTATTCACACTAGTAGATATAATGTTTTAATGGTACTTCAACTGCCATGTTATTATGGAATCCTGGGATCTGCAGTGTATTGAGGTACTTAAGATTTCTCTGCTGGAAACCCTAATGCTGTAGTTCAGAACAGTACACTAACTGCACACCCCGGATTTCCATAGGATGGAGACATGGCAATTACAGTAGTTTCAACATGCTATAAACCTGCAGTATGTATACACCCTGGTAACTTCACACATCTTGTCACTGGTGATTCTTGTTTATAGATATCACCAGAACAATTTATAAACATTTATTATCATTTATATCAGGACTGGCACTGACAGTGACACAATGTCACTTCTGGCCACCATTTTTGGTCATTGAGCCATTTTAAAACATTTCTAAGTTACTGAAGGCTTCAGGAGGATGAGCCAACCATCTTTGTAGGTAGTTTGGGCATGTTTTATGCCATTTTTTTTTTAATAGAGAGGGTCTCCAGAAGGGTTTCCGGGCTGCAGTTTCTCTCACCTCTTATTTATATTGAGTATAACAGTGTTTCCAGACAAGGCTTTTATAGTGCAATTGTCTTGCCCCAAACACAAAATTTTACCAGCAATCAAGGGAGATGCCATTGTTACCACCGTGTACTGGCCTGGCCTGTGGTGAACCAAAGATATCATTTTGATATCACAATTCGGCCCTGCTCTGCCACCAGCCAAGTGTTCGTGAGGCCACCGAACAAGCGCGAAGCTAGGCATGGCTACTATTTGTTGCTCCCACCAAACTAAGCCAGAGATTGCCAGATCTGCTTTAGAGGACCTCCCGAAACAAACACCCTCATTCGATAATGAGGGCACCCTGGCGAGCAAAGTGCTTAACAAAGTGAGAGGGCACCCTGGCGAGCAAAGTGCTTAACTGCCGAGCTAGACGCATCTACATACCAGCCATACTATTGTCAATTCAGAACATAACTCAATCATGTAAATTCTGACCTTTCGGAGGCATTGTCTCCAACCCAAAACTTACTGTTTTCGTCCAAGACCAGACTAGCCTACAGTCGTTCTTTCCCTGATAAAAATCCCCCACTCTGAGAGCTCTTTGGAACTCTCGCCGGATCGCTCTGGACTTCTACTCTGCCTTGCTGCCGCTCGGTTCAGCAGATTCCTCTTGGCCGCCACGCCGGGTTTCCTCCTCTACAGTCGGCTTCTCCAGGACTACAGAAAAGGTGGCATATCACCCATTCCCCCTGAACTCTATTTTCCTTTTCTAGTTAGGAGTGTGTTTGTGCTTTTCTTTAATAATTGATTAATAAATCTTAATTGTTATTTGAACTGTTTGCCTCCTCACTGACCTGACGCTGTATACATAGGGTAAAAGATCCCCGCTAAGTTACCCTGCCTGTCGTTAGCCAAGAGAGTGCTCCAGCTAATTTCCCCATCTTAGCTTGTTGTTGTTGGTTGTTTGGGCGCCTCTCCCAGGACCCCCAATTCACAGGGTAACACCACCATCTTCTATTTACAATCTTCCTGATTTTTTTCCATAACTTCTTCCATCTTTGCAGATTTGCTGCCTTGTGTGAATGCCTACTCTTTATTTCCACTTCTGTGTTACATTTATAAAACACTGTGGGGAAAAAGACCATGGGCAAACAAAGAGGGAAACAAATCTCTTCCCAGTATTTCCAGAATTTCTCACCGCTTGGGGAAGGAAAGATTGTGCAATGAATACTGTGCTTTGAGCGGTTTAAATATGATTGTGGGGCAGATATTTTAGCCTTCTTTCCTTCCACTGCATTTATGATGAGCATACCTGAAACAAGAGAACCAGCATGGTGTAGTGTGGTTTGAGCATTGGACTATGATTCCAGAGACCAGAGTTTGAATCCCTGCTCATCCATGGAAAGCCATTAGGTGACCTTGGGCAAAGTTACTCCCAACTGGCTTCAGAGGAAAGCAAAGGCAAACCCCCTCTGAACAAATCTTGCCAAAAAAAAACCTGTGACAGGTTCACCCTAGGGTTGCTGTAATTCTTTAACAACTTGAAGACACATAATAACGATATCTGAAACAATGGTGGCAAACTTGAAGCTAGGCAAGCAGCATGTCCCTCAGCAGACACAACACACATCAGCACCTAGGTCACAATCACTTTGGAGGTTTGTTGCAGTAGCCAAAGATATTTATTGTAAATCTTAAAATGTATTCTCTCAAAGTAGTCATTGAATTATATAGAAAGCTGTCATAAAAGAGATAAATTCCTATGAGAAATCATTAACAAGTGTTTTTTTTTAAAAAAAAAAACTTTATGGTAGGCAATAAATGCCAAAATGCAAGTTTTAGAGCTCGCATTTGCTTGGCTTTGTTGGAACTCATAAAAAATGTTGCTGGGCTACAGATGCTTATTGCACTGAAAGATCTGGTCATTGCAGATTAGAAAACTCTTAAAAACAATACAGTGGCATAGGAACCTGGCCATCACTTAACCATGCTGAGTTACCCAATTGCTAATAAATACATATATGTGGTTTAGGTTCCTGTGTACAAAATTAAAAGCTAAGAACCAGCAGATGCTAGTGGCTTTGCTGCCAGTGGACCAGAGAACTTGCTCTGTGTTTTACTGTAAACTTTAAGCAAGCTTATCTCCACTCAGATAAGCATCTTAAATGCTTATCTCCACTCAGAGAGTATGAGTCACACACCACTGTTGGCAGGAACCTCTTCCACTGCATGGAGGACCTTTACAGTTCAGTCCAATGCATGTTTAGTCATTAATCAGAATGGAAACTGTAGTCAAGAAATCAGAAGGCTAGGACTTGGAATGGCAGCTATGAAGGAATTAGAAGACACTCTAAAGTGTAAAGATATATCATTGAACACTAAAGTTAAGATTGTCCATGCCATCGTATTTCTAGTTTCTATGTATAGTTATGAAAGCTGGATAGTGAAGAAAGCTAATAGGAAGAAAATCAACTCATTCAAAATGTGGTGCTGGAGAAGAGTGTTACAGATAACTTGGGCTGCTAAAAAGACACATGAATCGGTCCTACAGCAAATCAAGCCTAAACTCTCCCTAGAATCCAAGATGACTAAACTGAGGCTTTTGTACTTTGATCATATCCAGGAGAAGACATGACTCACTAGGGATGGCTGTAATGCTTGGTAAGGTAGAAGACAGCAGGAAAAAATTACTGCATCTGCATTACAGATAGATAGACTCAATCAAGGAATTGCAAGACCTGAACAGGGAGGTGGAAGATAGGTTGACTTAGAAGTCTCTCATCCATAGAGTTGCCATAAGTCGAAGTCAACCACAGTTATCTACAATAACAAGTCTCGCTATGTTCATTAGGGCTCACTAATAAGTGTCTCTAGGCTGCAGTTTTAATAAATTGAGGGATAGGTGACTTTCATATCGGTGCGGTGAAACATCTGCTCCATGCTTAATCTTAATTTTAAGAAAGCTGTCCAAGATACCAGTCCTATTTTGAAGATGAGGTCCAGTAACATGGACAGCTCCTTTAAAGTTCAGACTGAAACAGTGAGCAGATTCACCTCCTCACTGGCCAGCCACATAACAGCAAGGATGCATTTGCATTCTTTCTGGTGATATCCTGTTTCCAACAACAGCCAGTTAGATACCTCCAGGAAGTCTATAAACATGGCATGAGCTATCGGGATACAAAGAACATGTCCAGTATTGAACATACTATGGAAACCTATTCAAGTAGAACATTATATTCTACATAACAACTTTGATTCCAGGGTCATAAAACCTTTCAAAGAATAATGGAACAAGGGAAACAAGGTCAGTTTAAACAGATAATAAGGCAGCAATGAGACTTTTATCAGCAGTAATACACTAGACAGAATAAAAAGATTATGTTTCAGTGATTAGATGCTAAAGGAAGCAAAGCAAAAGGAGAGATAAAAATATTAAATGGAGATCTGATTATGGCAACAGGGTGCTACCCTGTACAGAATCTCAGCCAAAATAATAATTTATATATCTCAGTGATAATGGAAAATTCTTTTTGAAATTAATTACTCAATAAACATGGTCCAATCTCCTTAGTTTCACAGTTCTGCTAGATTAGAATTCCTTCTTAGCTTGCAAAATATTCCATATTAAAAATTAATATTTATGTTCTTGTACATATTGTGAGTAATCTAGCTATATACTAAAATGCTGAAAAATCAACAAACATTCTTTTTTTGGAGCAGATGGGCCATTCAAAGCTATGTTGACAAGTGATAAGCTAGTCTTTCCAACAAATATTTGTGTTCAACAAACCAGAATACTGTTATTTTTGTTCTGCTACTTAATCCTAACCTTACAATATTATTTGGACTTGAACACACATTTGATGTAGTCTCTCCAGAAACTCTAGGCTGAGTTAAAGAAACACTATCTTCTCATTTTGCTTGGTGATATATTTGCAAACACTGCAGATGTTTGAAAAGAGTTGCTAAACTAGATTTTAGGGTAGGAGAACTACAGAAAAAAAATGTCCATAAAACATGTAAAAAAAAGTGCCATCACTGGAATTATGTCAGCTTTAACTCTCCATGTTGCTAGACTGGCTTCATTAAGACAGTAAGTTTATGTGTACTAGTTTAGATGGCTTTAAAATTCTTAAGAAGGAATTTCAGTACCCTGACCAAGGACAACCCTGGATTACCTCCAGGTATGTGTTGATTCCACTTCATTCAGTACGCTAATAGGCCTTTTCTATCTGAACAATGCAGTTGGAATAACAGAATCATAGAGTTCGAAAGGACCCAAGGGCCATCTAATCCAACTCATACCAGTGCAGAATCTACTGCTAAGGTAGTCCTGAGAGACAGGCATCTAATGTCTGTTTAAAAACCACCAACAAGAGAGTCTACCACCTTCTAAAGGAATCTGTTTTATTGTTGGAGACCTCCTACCATCAGGAAGTTCTTCATAATGTTTACTTAAAATTTCCTTTTCTGTCTTTTTTTTAATCCATAGGTTCATGTTCTATGCACTGGAACAGCAGAAGATAAGACAATCTTCCACATGATAGTGTTTAAGATATTTAAAGATGGCTATCGTGCCACTCCTCAGTCTTCCCTACTGCATGCTAAACTTCACCAACTGTCTGAATGATCCCTCCTATGGTTTGGCCTCCTTACTTTTGTGTTCAGGTCACCACCAGAGTCAAGCCTTATGTATGTAAACCTAGATGATGGGCATCATTCTACCAAGCAGGATGTCTTGAAAAACAGTATGTACAACTATCAGGGCCAATCAAAGACATGAGTCCTGAGGTGAAGGACAAGATGCTATCTGCCCAATCCCACCACATTCACTATATAAAAACCAACTAGACTAGCATTTTCAATCTTTTTTCTACACTAGTAGTGGAAAACCATCCCTCACCACATCTGGGGGCAACAGACCAACTTAGGAGGTGTAAGGCAAGTCATGTGGCATACCTCACTGTGACTTTTCAAACCTTTTCACCAACTCCTGCCCCGATCATGAACTCTCTGAAGCAGCCAGGCTCCCTCAACCCAGTGGTAGAGATTGTATGGAGGTATCTCAGGATCATTTGCATGCAGTGGAGAATGCCATTTTTATTGGGGTAATCTGTATAACAAACCCACCCTGGATCATCCTGATCCTTCTCCAAAGTCCATAGCCTCAGGAAATGGCTTATTCATTTCTCTCCTTCCCCTTTCCCCCTCATGGTGAAGACAAGGATTGAAAGAAGCCAGATGTACTCACAGTGGTTCTCAGCCAATTCCCAAGGCCACATTTTCTCAAGGATTCTGGGAGGTGTAGTCCTGACAGGTGACCTGGTGACATCAGCGGCATGAGTACATCCTTAATATCATCCTAAGGGAGGGGTAAAAATGGCAGTCTAGCCCTCTGATTCAAACTACTTCCCCCTCACAACATTAGGCTTTCAACAATAACTTTGTGTCAATCATGCAATGGGCATTCCATGGTCAGATTGCAGCTACAGAGAAAGCACTGCCCAACAAAATTAGCCTTCTGAGACTTACTAATTCTGGAACCAAGGATTTTGTTGATCTTTCTTTCTTAACTGCTACGTGAGAAGAAGGAAAAATGTTCCCACAAAGCAGATTTGTGGGAAGCTATCTTGAAAAGAAAATTTTAACATATGTGCATTTAAAAATCAAACATGGTCCTGCTAAAAATGTGGTTTACATTTAAAACAACAACAACAACATGTCCTTCATTATTTCCTAGGTTTTCTCTATATGCAGTCCCCTGAGGGCAGGTGAAGAAGGCTACAGAAGATTGTTGTTGTCATGTGCTTCTAGAAAACAGGCCTTGTGAGAGAAAATAACCCCATTTATTGGGGTACTTCTGTCTTGGTCCCAGAGAGAGATCTAGCCCAGGAGATCTAGTGAACCTGCAAACACAAGATGTTTCATGCATCCCTGGACATCTGACAACGTCTGGATGGTAACAATTGTTGACCCTACCTTCCTCCTTTACTCTGTGCTCAAGAAAGAAAAATGCACAAGCCCACACAGGCTCTGTGTATCCCATAAATTTATGAAACAATGTGGGTGGGCACTCAGAGTTAATTTCATGGCAAAATGATATCTGATGTTTGCAGACTGATGACATCTGGACACCATCTGGTTGCTGAGTACTTCGTAGAGTGGATTGATGAGGTCTAGGCAACTCAGGTGCAGTAGAAATGCTGCATAATGCAGGGTGCTTCAAGATAAGTGGCTTCTCCTGCCACCAGTCACATTGCACAGTGATGCAGTCATTCCTTCTTTCATGGTTCTTCTGTGGTAAGAAATGTCAGGAGAACATCAGAGGGTTACAACTAGAAGAAAATGTCATCTGGACTGCAGGATTCTGGGAACTATATAATTATAGCTCTAATATCTGCTACTTACAAAGGTGAATTTAGATCTAAATTAAGATTTCTTTCTAAAAATTTGATGCAAATTTGTGTTCTCTCTCTTGTCTTCTGTTTTGGTGATTTTTTTTTTCTTTTGGCAGTGTTTTAAGCATTTGAAAATTAGGCATAGTCAGAGGCCAAAAACTCCTATTACTCTGAATAGATTGGGATCTCCCTCTAACAGGCAGTGCATTTGTTCCAGGTTGTTAAATGCAAGGCTGGCATCGTTTGGGAAGCAGGGAAACTACTTTCTCTCAAGGAGATTGAGGTTTTCCTTCCCAAAGAACAGGAAATTCAAATTAGGGCAAGGGAAATGAGAACATGAATATCATATACTTATTTATATTCTACCTACTCCATGGCCAAAGCTTGAAAAAGTTACTTGTTTTGGACTACAGCTCACAGAATCATTCAGCCAGTGTTGTAAGCAGCCATGCTGGATGGGAGAGTCTGTAAAAGGTGGTCCCAAAAAAGTAATTTTTTCAAGTTCTGCTCAAATCAGATGTACATTTGATAACTGAAGGAACATCTCCTTTGTCAATCTGCCCTCTTATTAAGATATTCAAAAGAGTCCTTTCTCTGAGTATCACTAACAGGAGAATAATACATTTTGCATGCATAAAAGAGAAGTCTTTCTCTATGACATCATCTTAGTATTTTGGAATACTTTCCAACATCACTACACCACACTGGCTGAATATAGCACTTTAATTGTGCAGTGTGAATGGGCCGCAAATCAAGCTTTGTTTTATGTATCTATGCTAGGTCTAGGAGATCATGATCAAATACTCGCTCAGCCATGAAAACCCACTGGGTGGCTTTGGGCAACCCACAGTCTCTCAGCTTCAAAGTAAGGCAATAGCAAACCCCTCTGAAGAAATCTGCTCAAGAAAACCCTGTGATAGGGTAGCCATAAGTGATCTATGGCTGATACCATGGTCAAGTTCACCTGTGGCACAAAAACATGGTTTGTTTAGCTAATCATAGTACATCTGAACCAATTCCAGGCCAATAATCATGGTTTGTGTAAAGCCAACAAACGAGGCTCAGGAGTCATAGTTTGAATTTAACTTGCAAATCCCAGCTTGGTTTGCAACTATGATTTCTCTTTACATCTGACTTAGGGTGGCAACATAAACAAAGAGGACAGAGTTCCTGTACCTTTGGTAGTTGTGTTGGATGGGGATTTCACGAGGTGATTTTTATATCAAACATCCTGTATTCCTTACTCAAACCAAAGAAAGTTTGCTCATTTAAGAATCAGCAGCCCTGGTTCTCTGTTCCTTTTTGTGTGTGATTGCCAGTATATTGTTTTACAAGCTGATCATAAACTTCTTTTATGCTCACTGTGAGGAAAGCCACATGAGATGTAATGCATGGAAACACAATCAGTGTCCCTCAATGGAAAGCCTACCAGATACTTTCAACAACAACCTTTTTTATCCCTGATCTCTGAACAGGTTGTCTGAGAAACTCTGTCACAGGAGTTCTAGTCCAAAACAACCTGAGGGCTCCATTTCTCCAGCAGGAAAGGCTGCAACAGGAAATTCTCCTGAGTGAAGGAATGCACTGCTGTCCATACACTGGGCAGGAAAGTGAGTATTTCTCCTTCAAAGTTGCTGCTGCTCTATGTGTCAGGTTGTGACATGGTATTTTGTTTTTGAGTTTCACAGCAAAATGAAGACACTCATTTATGACCAAGATCTGATGCTTATATTTTCTGTGCCAGAGAGGTTGCCCGGGTGGGTGCATAAACAAATAGGTCAAGTGACTGGACATAGGTCAAGGCCAGGAAAATCCCAGTCACATTTCCCAAGGAGACCTCAGGCTAGACACGTTCGCACAAAGGGTCCTCAGCCACACAAAGCCAACTTGAGGAGATTACCTTGTTTTCCCCAGGTTGAGTAACTCCTTCTTCGACAAATCCTACAAGGGCGAGGTCCATTTACATGAATCAATCATGCAAACCATCAAGTTGCTATTGTGAGGTATCTTTCCTTCTAATTTGGCCATCGTTCTCCCTGGGAAAGGGCCTGCCCCCGAGGCATGTTTTGCCCTATAAATAGTCCCCGTTTTTGAGACTCTCTTCAGAGAACTCCCAGCTACGCTAGCAGACCAGCACTCTGTTAGTCGAGTGCTCCCCTCAACTGCCTCTTTTCATTGAGCTCCATCCTTCTCACCGCTTCCTAGACTGAAGACTTCTGGAGAGGTGCAGTATAACTACCTTCACACCCTCTCTGCTTTATCCCCTATCATTTTTCACCTCTTTCCCTTCTAGATAGGTTTTGTGTGAGTGAATGAGTGAGTGAGTGAGTGAGTGAGTGAGTGAGTGAGTGAGTGATTGTGTTGGTGCATGAGAACTTATTTGCTCATAAAATCTATTCATTAGGCTTTTGTTTGGTCTGGCCCCGTAAAAATTGGGTGGAAGGTCTTGCTGGGTTGCCCTGCCCTTTGCTCTGCCAAGGCTAGTGCTCCACTAATTTCCCCAGTTCTTGTATTTTTGGAGCGAATCAAGGTGTCTCCCAGGGGACCCCCAGAAGTCCGGATAACGCAGGAAAGCCACTCCACTGTAAATCGATGTCCCAAATCCTGAGCAAGATGAACCAATGGTCTTATGCAGTATAAGATAGCTTCTTAGGTTTCTATATTTTATTCATTTCATTGTCATAACAGAGCAGGCAAGACTGAATTACATCAAATGAGTTTCTAGATCAGACTCACCAACAGGTCTCTTTACATATGGAAATTCTCTTTACATATAGAAAGAGAGGCTGGAAGATACCAAAGGTCATCTAAGTCAACTTCTTGGAGCAATCCAGAATGAATATATTTAGCCATCACAATAGGATACATTCTCAAGAACTATGGGTTACCACTAGTGAAGTAGTGAGTAGTGCATACCTTCTGATAACTGTCATTGCAGGTATGATAGAGGATGTCCTCCATTATCTAGTGCTGAAGCAGAATTCTCTTGCCAATCCAATGAGCTTCTGTACATAGACTGGGCAAAGGGGATTGTCTTTCCTCAATCTCAGACAGCAAAATGTCTTAGGCAAACATTGTGTGTGAGTACAAAAGCCCAAAGAGATTGTAAACAAAAGAGAAAAAACGTTATTGCTTATCACATGGTTTACTTTTTTTGGTGTCAAATATTTATAAAGCTTTTCCCCACCTTGAATCAAAGATACAAAACTATGTCATAATTGCCTCTCTCATGTTCTCTTAGGTTGAACATAAGAGAACTTAATCTTAGGTTGAATGTGTATGCAGTCTTCAGTCCGGAATGGGTTAGTTTTATGGCTATTGTGGGTTGCAAAGCAGCTGGAGCATCTTCTATCTTCGGGATTAATATTAATAAAAACAAATTTGCACTGCCCAGAGAATTAGAAACCACACTGACTGACTCAATCTTCAAGATTTCAAGAAACCCATACAAGCGGTTATAGCTGAAATGACAAATGGAGAGGTAGATTTTGCCACTGAGTGCATTGGAAACATTGATGTCATGGTATGGATTTTACTGTCTTCATTTAATACACTGATAGAATAATAGTTAAAGAGAGGATTTCCCCTCAAGGACAGGAAAGGTAAAAAAACGTGTTCTCAAAAAAATGAGGAAGAGCAAAACTGAGCAACTATGATCTGGCAATTGTCTCTTTTTTATTTTTTATAAACAGCTTTTCTGCCAAAATGATGTGATATAAAATCACAGTATAAAAAACAAAACAGAAAGAAATGTTCTTTAAATACAGACCAAAGATAATGTTTAAAATCCAGTTTTAAAAGTAACTTTCCAAACCTCTGAGCCAGCCTGCTCAACTCAGCATCTTTCTTAGCTGTTGAAATACAACTTCCATAATCCTTAATGAAAGGTGTACCTCTGGAAGGTACCAGATTAAGGGGGTTTCCTGTATGTCAGAAATCAATGATATTCTAACTAACTAGGGTTGTAACTAGTCTGATCCTAATGACTTTGGGGTACCTAATTATTTGTAGGACTAAATTGCTCATTTTCTTTTATTTTTCAGAAAGCTATTACATTCTGCCAGCATGGTATAGTGGTTTGAACATTGAACTACCACACTGGAGAAGAGGGTCAGAATCCCTACTTGGCCATAGAAACCCATTGGCTGACCATGGGCAAGTCACTTTCTCTCGGCATCAGAGAACAAAAAAGGCAAACCCCTCTGAACAAATCTTACCATGAAAACCCCACAATAAGTTCGCTTTAGGGTCACCATTAGTTGGAAATGATTTGAAGGCACATAACAATAGAGTTGGCCTGGGAAAACACATTTGTCTGTCGTCACTCAGTTATGGATGGCTTCAGCATGTTGTTATAGTCATCCTTCATAAGAATAATTTTCCAAGCTCTGCAATTTTAAGAGTGCAAGATCTGGATACTCCACAAATTCATATATATCATCTGCTTATTTGCTTTGTGTTTTTTCTGGCAGATAATGCAATTAATGCAAAATAATGCTGATTTATCTAATTTCTACCATGTGTTATTTACTTTGTTTTAATGTTGCCAAAATGTGGATGAAAAAATTCTTCAGCAACCTTAGGAGGCCAAAAAGAAAAAAAAGGGGGGTGGTATCTGTTTTGTTTTTATTGAACTGCCTCCCATTTGAAAGATTTCTGAAATCCGAATATTTCTTGGAAGTTAGATGGAACACATTGTTCCATTTTTGAGAATCAGATGAAAACTGGTTTGGACCTCCTCGTAGATGCTAGAATCTAAAGGTCAGTGATGCGAAATAAGAAACAGAATGAAATCTGGCTAGAAAATGGGGGATGGAGATATGTAATGTCTGAATGAGAAAGCAGAGGCATATCTAGGGTGAGGCAAGTAGGGCATGTATCATAGGTACCAATGGCAGGGGGGCACAAAAAAGCCATCCCGGAAGAAATATGTCTTATTCCTGGCGGGAGGGCCAGAAGCCTGCAGGGGTCAGTGTTGCATCACCAGCACAGGTCAATGCCACCCCATTCCAGCTCAGGTGCCTGGGTGGGAGCTGGCCTTTCTCTGCCAGGGGGCTCTCTGCCAGGTCCAGCCCCTCCTTGCTGGACGGGCCAGGGAGGGGGCAGCAGGGGCTCTGGCTGCTGGTGGGCATTTGGCCTCTCAGCAGATGCCACTATGGGCAACCCATTCTCCTCCTCCTGGTGCTGCTGCTGCTCCTTCGCCAGGGTGGAATTTGCAAGTAGACTGGCTCAGGGCCTGGAGGACTCTTCATAGTTGGGGTATGGGTGGCAGTGACCCAAACATCTCCCCTCCCTTCACCTTTCTTCTTCCCTTGAAGCTCTCCTCCTACTCCTCTGAAGGAGAGGGGGGAGGGAGCATCTCTCCATCAAGACTGGCTGTATTTCCTGGGTGCTGGAGCTAACACGACTCAAGGGGGAGGCAGCAAAGTGTCAACCCTGAGCCCTATTGTTGCAGGAGCCCAGAGAACACAGAGACCACAGAGCAAGAAAAAGAGTAATTTATTGCATGCAGACTTTTGGCTGGATGTTTCCAAAAGACCAAAAGCCCCAAATTCAAGTTTCACAGCTCTTTTATAGACAAAGTTCACAGCATACACAAAGATCACAGGCAAAGATCACAGGCATATCTTGGTCCACCCTCTGGGGTCACAAATACCACATGCTGTTACTAGCTAATTACCCCCGCACTCAGACCCCGGAAAGTGCTTATCTACAATCTGCAATTATCGCAGCCAGTCAATAAACAAACAACACACCGGCTACGTGACACACAAACAACATCCTAGCTACGTGATACCTTGGCTCTCGTGACCTTTTTCCCCTTCTTAAATCTTTCTCCATTCCTCTGACCTAAGCCCCCAGCTTCTACTTTATTTCTAATTATTTCTAATTTATTATTTCTAATTCATACCTATATCATTTCCCCCCTTAAATGCATAATTTCTAAACAATTATAGCATTTCGTGACGTTATATCATAAAACAGCGTCAGGATGAGCCATCAAAGCGTACAGAGCTGCTGTCTTACTGGAAATAATTTGAAGCATATTACTTACACATTGTATAAAACAAGGAAAGCATACACACAGGAATATTAACACTACTGGCAACAAAATTACAAACAATGCTTTTAGCCAATTCAGGTTTGGTAACCAAGATGTGAGCCACTTCCACCAGCTATCATCCCCTTCATTTATATCCTTTACTACTTCGTGCAGTTTGTTAATTTGTGCTTCTATCGCGTTGCTGTTATCAGACAAATTGAAACAGCACAATTTCTGATGCTTTTCACATCCTACATAATGGAGAAGGAAGCAGACGATTTACTTCTTGCAACACCTTGTCGAGAAAGCTGGGGCCATTGTCGGATCCGATAGATAAAGGCATCCCGTGATGAACACCTGCTGCTGTAACAATGCGGCCAAAGCGCTCTTCCCTAGATGGGTGGCTCTGTGGGCTGCCTGCACAACCTTCCAAGACAACTGTTGGGGTACGAGATCCGGCCATCAGGCAATTCCCACCAGCCTTGGAGGGTCTTTTCAGCCCTCATGGGCCCCTGTGCCATCTGATCTTCCCCGCTGCTGTACCTTGGGGCCGCATCAGCCAAATCAACTTGGAGCAGCGGGGCTATCGCTCCGCTCGTTATCCCGTCTTCTATGGCAACTGTCTTGGCCACTTGATCGGCTCTCCTATTTCCCCGTGCTACTTCACTCTCCCCCCGCTGGTGTCCTCTACAATGCATCACTGCCACCCTTCTAGGATACCATATAGCTTCAAGGAGTTCTGAAATTTCCTTAGCATTTTTGATCCCTTGCCCAACGGAATTAATCAGTCCCTTTTCACGGTATAAGGCTCCATGGGCGTGGAGGGTAGTAAAAGCGTATTTCGAATCGATGTAAACATTTACTGTAAGTCCGGCTGCCAAGGTTAGGGCACACTATTACCAGGGTAAGTTTAGCTCCTTGTCTTGGCTCCTGGCAAGCTGTGCACCTGGACGCTCCAGGCACAGCTTTGGCAGAATCCAGAGCTGGGACAGAATGGGTGAGCAGGCTGGAAAACGAGAGGTGGGCAGGCATGTATTGGCTGTCGGGGGGAGCACAGCAGCAGCAGCAATGCTTCCTGCAACTGGAGCCGCCCAGTACGTCATTGAGCATAGAGGCACAACTTCCGCATTTGCCCTGGGCGCTGTTTATGCTAGATACGCCACTGTGATAAAGCATGAAAAACAAATCAGTCTTTGATCCACTTTACCTATAAATACATTAATAACACAGCTGCTTGACTGATCCATGATACTAGTATTTGTTCACTGTTAAGTGGTGTAGAACTGTTGTTAGACCACAGTTGAACTGAAACAATACAATTGTTGTATTGATGCTTTTAATGCATTTTTCAATTTCTGATTTACTAATCTCTTGGTCCTTTTGACAGTTGACTTTGAGCTAGTCCAGTAAAAGGTTCATAATTCAAAAAAAGAGACCATGTGATGATGCCAGTGGCCTTCTTGGCAAGATTTGTTTGCCACTGGCTTCTTCTGAAGCTGAGAGAGTATGACTTGCCCAATGTCACCCACTGGGTTTCCATGTCTGAGCAGGATTTGAACCCTGGATTCTTGGAGCCTTAGTCCAATCATACCAGCTCTCAAATGCATTTACTCTTTTTCAGTTTTTAAATTGTTACCATGCTATTTCACTGAAGTAATCCTTTTCTGGAAGTAGTGACAAGAATGTTTAAATCCACAGCCCTGCTGTGAAAAACCATAATCTTAGATATTATAGTGCCATCTAATGTTCACTTTCCCTGCTACATTTTTAATATTGTTTCGCATCCTTCATCATAGGAAAAAACAGAAGAATTTGAGTTCATCGTCCTATAACATGAAAATATCACTTATTAGAGAAATAAATAAGTAAAACAATATTGTAAAAACATGTTAATTTCTGTTTTTCATTTTATAAGGTGTTTCTCAAATCCAGAAGTAACGCACATTTGCTTTTTGATTCTGTGTCTAAATTCATTTAATTTCTAACCTAGGCCTATGAGGATTTATGTGATTCAGTCACCCACCATCATCTGTTTGAAAGCCCTCTATGTGTCTGACAGAAACACAATATACAGAAATCTAATAGGTGCAGCTTTTTCTGATGAAATAGCACACTCTTGCCTTATCCGGCAGCCAAGGAACCAAGGTCTGTAGAACTGTGTGGGTTTGTTTCTGAGCATGCAGTTGCCATATATTGTAAGGAGACTCAAGGCTCATTCAACTGAAATGCAGATAACTATCTTCCAAACAATAAATGATCCTTCCTATACATCTTCTTTCTTTATCCAATCTCATACAACTCTCCTTCTGCTTCTCTAGCAAGGTTTATCTTCTCTATCCTTTCTCTCTTTTTCTGATTTCATGGGAATTCCTTTCTTCTTCCTTCTACGTGTCTCACATGTGTTTCTTCTCCCCTAAAGAAAAAAAAAACCTGAAGCTATGACTGGTTGGGTTATCAGCAGTTTATACTTGCCTCTTTAATTACATTCAGTACAGCTACCTTCTGAGTGGACATGCAGAGTTAGGATTCCTCTCTTGCTCTCCATTGTCTAAATGCTCCATAGTTGATGTTCATGGAGTCATAGTTGGAAGAGTAAGGATATCGTTATCATAACATCACCATCACCACCTCTACCAACACCACCAACACCAACATCTCTCTGTTCAAAAATGTATGTTGATCTTTAGTAGAATTGTTATAGGGGGGGAATGTTAGCAAATAAAATCTTTTTAGCATCTTGGGATTGTTAGTGCTGACTTCTGCCCTTTAATAGAAGATGAAAACTCCCCAGGTTCCATTAATTAAATGCTGCCGCCACCCACTGGATTGAATCCCTGTCTTCATAGCACAGTGGGATGCTACCAGGGAGCCAAAAATCTCTCAGCTTAGAGATCCCCTTCCTCCTCCCAACCCCTCTGGGAGAGAGGAATCCTATCTACACATACCGCCGACAAGCATGTGGGAATGAAGAGAACAGAGAGTTCTTTAAAGGAAAGCATTTATTCTAAGAACACACAATGTAGATAACTGAAGATATCACTCTGCATAGGAGGCTTCTTCTCCCCAGGTTCGCTTGGTAGTTGCAAGCTACAGATAGCTAGATCATATCAGCCAGAGCTTTTAAAAGAACAGAAATCCTAACGCAACTATCTAAGAAACATCCTAGCAACTCACATCGTGATCAGGGCTGAGATGGTATGCAGAAGCAGAACCAGGAGGCAAGGCCGAGCTGGACCTACCTGCAACCAGCGATATGCCTCCTCTCGATGTCTTTGTTCTTTTTTTGCCTCATGGTCCCCTGAGGCTTTTCAAAAACTTCTTCACCAAAGCATCTCGAAGATTCTCACCTTTCTCCCCCTGATTGGGCAACTATCTCTCAAGACCTGGGATGTTTTATGATGCTGACTCCCCATCAAAAAATGTAACCTAACCCAGCAGTCATTAACCCTTTGTATGCCTGGAGGGAGAACTATCTCCTTTTAGTTCTGTTACCTGGATAATGGGAACCCACATTATCACAAGGATGTGTTTCCTTTTTTTCTTTAAAAAAAAGTTGCCACTGAGGGAAACTGGTTAATGAAAGTAGTTCTGCTGAATGGCTACTCTTATGCATGCATCAAACTGGTTTAAAAAAAAAAGAAAAACCTTGGTAAAATCGAAAGGCGATTGTCTAGCACCATAGAGTCCTCATAACCTCATTCCTCAAGAGAATCTAAAAATAAGTACCTGTGTTGCTCTATATCAGTGTATTTTAGCAGCTTTCATCTTCCCTAGGAATAGGATTTTTTAAAAAAGCTAGGGAATATTAACTGCATATTGAATCACTCTTGAGCCTAACTTCATGTTTCCTGCACCCCTTCTTGAATCATCCCTATCCCTATATTCATTTGGGAGATGTGGGAGGGTTTGTGTGCAATATTTCCAGGAAAGAAAAACACTCCCAGTAAGAAGGTAGCACAAATATGGTACTGGTTTTTGGTACACTAGGAAAAAAACTGCTGGTCCCCAACATCAGAACTGTAGCACTGGTTTACCTGAAGGCCCTTTTGCAGAGCTCCTTTGCAAAGACTTCACAGAAAGTGGTGGAGTTATTAGAGTGAAGATGGTGGGATACAAAAAGGGGGGATGTGTAAAAGTGCAATATAGCAATTAATATTTAAGGTATCATGAAGCCTGCTTTTATTACTACTTTTATATAGTAATATTATGCATTTTATTAGATGTCCAGGTGGAGAAAATCAACTTCCATTTTACGAGTGGCAGTTAAGCTTCTCCCACTGTAAGAGGAAAGGAGCCATTCCCATTGTTGCCTTTTTCTCCTTCCCCACCTTGCCTCTCATTCCACCACTGTCTCTGCTGCCACCTCGCCTCCCTCTGCTTTAGCTCCATCTCCTCCAGCAATGCATCTTACTGCATAGTGGCAGCACTGCTTGCGCAAGCCTGCTTACTTGCCTTTGCTTTAAAGCAGCACTGGCAGCTTTGTACAGAGACTGCTTCTTCAAAGGGCAGGCAGGCAGCGCACAGCAGTATGAAGTCAAAGAAGCTGGGAAGGAAGCGAGGGTGGGAGGTACTGTTGTGACTGCAAAGGGAGGCAAGCAAGACACAGGACAAGGCAAAGCAAGCTGGGGAGAAGGAGAAGCTGCAGCAGGTCCACGCAAGAATGTGGTATTATAAGCAGTAAAAGAGTTTAGACAAAACAGATACTGCTCCCCAAGCTTTTCACTGGTCTACTCTGCAGGGCTGCTCGAGATTCGGCATCCTGGACAATTCAATTTACAGAGCATTTTGCTTGCTTAAACCTCCATGCTAAAGGAACTCGCTCTCTCTCTCTGCATTTGCTCAAGTGAAGTTCCTCCATTTTAAATTCTAGTCAACTTTAAAAGTTGTTCCTGCTGTCCTACCCTTGTCCTACTTAAAATTATGCTGACGTTAACTGGCAAAGTCAATGCCTAGGGTCTCAGCATTGGTTCCCGGCGCTCTCTGTAACAATATTTCTTATTCTTCACTGCTGAAAGAATACCTGTGTAATTCAGGGTTCATTGTTGTTACTGGAAGTTACTTTATTAGCAACCATCTATCAGAATTTTGGTCCTGAGAAAGTAATGATTCTTGCACATATGTGGAATGCTATATGAGTTCATTGTCATCTTAATCTACAAAAAAACCCCAACTCTCCTTTTTAACAATAAAGGGCCCTTCTCTTTGCTCATGTAAGAAGTAGATTTGATTATGTTCTTCCTGGGAGCAGAGGAGTTTCTTTGGCCGAAGGTGGGGGCTTGTCCAGGCTGATTCAGGGCTCACCCTCACAGGTAGTCTGTGACAGACCTAATATTTTAGGTCTCCCCACATGTTTTTTTGAGGGTTCAGGATAACCCTAACAGTATGAGGTGAGGGAAAGAGACGAGAAGCAGGCAAGGGAAGGTGAGACTTACAAGTGATGGAGCAAAAGAAGCAAGGAAAGGAGGTATGGTAAAGGTGTGGGGCAAGGCAAGGGGGAAAAGGAGGAAAGGCAGAGTGAGAGGTCAGGTGGAACACGAGCCCTTAGATCAGAGCTTTGCAAACTGTGCGTCGCCTGCAGCGTGTAGGTGTATCTCGTGAACATAGTGGGTGGAGGGCTTGCCTCTTTCTCTACTGCAGCAGGCCAGGCCTGGGTGAAGGGGCTGCCTCTCCCGCTGCTGCCCCAGGCTGAGGAAGACCCTGGTGAGGGCAGTGAGGGCGGTGGGGGGCCAGGCTCAGGGGGAGGGGCTGCCTCTCCTGCCACTGCCACCCCAGGCAGAGGAAGGCTTCTGCGAGGGCGGTGACAGCAAGCTAGGCTTGGGTGGAGAGGCTACCTCCACTTACTGAATTACTGTGTTGCAAAATGATGTATGTCTAAAAAGCATGTCATCAACATGAAAAGTTTGGGAAGCTCTGCATTAGATGAAGGAGAGTACAAGAGAGGGAAGAGTAATGGCAGAAGGTGAGATGAGGAGAGGATGGAAGATGCAAATGGCAGAATGCAAGAAGAAAATGGGAGCAAAGTATGGCAAAGGTGCAAGATAAGACAACGAAGAGAGAAAAGTGCACCTGCAGAGTACGGTCATTTCCGCACTAGACTGTTATAGCGTTATTATTCCACTTGCATCATCTTATGGAATCCTGGGGTATGCAATCTCAGGAGGGGCCGCATGGCATACCGTATTAGAAAAATACAATCACTAATGGATCCAGTTTGGACAATTCATTTTTTTTATTTGTTCTACTTTCTTTTTTATTGAAGAATTTTATTAGAGTTTTACACATACAAAACAAGAGGATATATACCACTGTTGTGGATATATCCTCCCGTTCAGTTCCATACTTTTCATCGGCAGTTAAGTTATACCTTACCTTCCACTTTTTATAAAGACAAAAAAATTCGCTATTCCATCCTCTGATAAGTTGATGTTTTTAACCATTCCATTCCCCCTTTCCATTCCCTTTCAAAGTTCTGGATAGGTTGAATTTGGATAATTCGAATACACATTAATAGGCATAATTAATAAATAGCATAAGATGCCAATTAAACGTGCGGATTGGAAAGGCTGGAATAGGGCAATCTTATTCTATGCCATCTTATTCTATGCCTTCTGTGCGGGAGAGGAGGCAAAACGGCCTGCGCCACGCTCGGCTTTTAGCAAAACTTCTCTCAACCCCGCCGTGACAGGCGGCGGCGCCAGCACGGGCGGAAACGACCGAAGCGACTGCGAAGTCCGTCCCTTTTCGTCCCAAGTCCGGGGAGGCGGCTCCCCGAGACGCGCGCATGCCCGATGCGGCCGAGCGGCGCCTTGCGGGAGGCGGGGCGGACGGTTCGCCGGGGCTCGTGCGGGCGAAGGCCGACAGAACCAGGGCGGCCCCATGGCGAGCGGGGTAGGTGCGCCCTTGAAAGGCTTCGGGGGCGGCGGGGCAGCTGCAGGAAGGCGCTGGGCGGGGAAAGGAAGCCCGAGGACCGGCTCACTGAGGAGGCGGAAGGTTCCCTCGGGAGTAAGGATCCCCGAGTTCACCGAGCTGATCCGTACGCACGACTCAAGCCGAGCCTTTGCCGTGCTCTTGGGAGAGAGGGAGGGGGAGATGGTGAGCGCCGGTGCCGGGAAGCAGCGCTCCCGCTTTGGGCGGCGGAGCTGGCGGGGGTGTGTCGGAAGAGGCGCTCTGTCCGCGCTCGGAGGCAGTCGTGGGCCCGGCGGCCCCTCCCGAAACTGCAAACCCCAGGATTCCAGAGGATGTTGAAAGTGGAACAATCGCGCTATAAGAGTGTAGTGCGGAAATGTCCTCGGACTTTTGCTTTTAAGGCGCTGTGCATTTCCAGATCCTTTAGAGCAGTGGTTCTCAACCTGTGGGTCCCCAGATGTTTGTGGACTTCAGCTCCCAGAAGCCCTGAGCATTGACCATAGTGGCTGGGGCTTCTGGGAGCTGAAGTCCACAAACATCTGGGGACCCACAGGTTGAGAACCACTGCTTTAGAGCGCCTTCCTCTGAGTTTCTGGGGGGAGAGCAGAGGGCGGCTAAGGGGGAGTTGCTTTGGAGGGAGGGGTTTTTTCGTGGAAGCAGGTCTCTTTGGCAGAGGCAGTTCCCATTAATTCCTTGTCATCCCTCCTTTCCTCCTGCTCTTAAAATGCCTACCATTTTTCTCTTCCCCACTTTCCTCCCTTCTCCGCCATTTATTTTACTGGCTGCAGAGGGAGTTCAAAAGTAGATCACACTTAAGGCAGCAGGAAAGGAGCAGAAGGTTGCCCTTCCCAGCAGGCTCAGGCAAAAGCAAACTGCTGCATCTTCTCCTAGCTTGTGTGTTCTTCTTCATTAATGACTTTTGCCATCTTGACCCCATGCCCCCATTTTCATCTGTGAAATATTGGAGGGAAAGTGGAAGGTAACCTCAGAGTGGAGAGAAGCAGTCCTTGCTGCAGCCTTCTTTGTATCTGCCCGTTGCTGGATCCAGCCACTCTTGCTGGATCCAGCCACAATTCGCATTCTGGTCCACATCACTTAGATTGTGTGTTAATCTGGTCACTTAACTGGGCATCTCCCCGCCTTCACCAGTTGTGATTAAATGTGGCAAACCAGTTCTGTACACTTCTTGCCTGCGTATCACACAAGGTTTATGGGCCTCCAGTGTGAAGGAGTTGTGTAGCTCTTCTGATGTTCATAAACTAACTCCCAGCACTACATACCATTGGCTATACTGGCTAGGATTTGCAATCAAAATCTGGAGTGTCGCACCAATGCCACCCCTGTCCTAAACTGCGTTAAGGTAATGATTTAACTTGCCACCTGGTAGAAGTGGGAATCAGACAGTTCTCCAAATGTTGCTGCACTTCCAGCGTTCTTCACTGTTAAAGTGGGTAGAACGTGCACCCCAACATCATCTGGAGAGGCTGCATGGTTCTCAGGATAGTGTGGCTTGTCAACACTTTATGTAAATCCTCTTGATTTATTGAGCCTACTCTGATTGGAAGTAGTTGGATTAAGGCCTCAGTACTCATGCCAGCAGTCTCCATTCCAAGAGAGGTCAGATCGAAGTATTTTCAGTTTGTCCTATGCCCTTTCATTCTGCAGAGAACAAAATGAAAGTCTTCATGAAGGAGGAGTGAGAAAAATATCCCGTTAATCTTGTGGTTGTGATCTAGGCCTGTGCTACTCAAAAGTGGTGGTCCTGATCTCTAGGAAGCATCCAGGAAAGAAAAACAGTTTTACCTAGTGGGCAAAAATACGGTACTGGTCCCTGACAGATGGAGAGGGAGCAGAATTTGCTAGTCCCTCACATCAGTTAGCTTAAGAAGCACTGGCCTCAGTTGCAGAATGTTTAGCCCTCCAGAAATTTTGGACTTTGGAAGCCCCACCAACATGGCCATAGGTGAAAGAAAGGGAGTATTAATCCATATCTAGAGAGCCAAGCATTTCCCACCTTTGCCTGAGTAATGTGCTATCATCTCAGTCTTTTTAGCTGTATAGCTAGATCAGAGTGAATATATTAAGGGCCAGCAGAATGAGATGACCTTTTCAGGCAGCTGATCTAGGATGCCACAGAAGTGCAGGACAATGACTTATTTAATTTGTTACCATTACATTTTTTGCTGCCAGAAGGGGGAGAGATTGTTATTGTTGTGTGCCTTCAAGTCATTTCTGACTTACGGCAACCCTAAAGTGAACCTATCATTTTTCTGGGCCCGAGAGTGTGTGACACAGCCAAGGTCGCACAGTGGGTTTCTGTGGTCAAGTGGGGAATCAAATCCTGGTCTCCAGGATCAAACCACTGCCTGTGGGATTTTCTCAAAATTCTCAAAATAAATGGGTTGGCTGTACTGGGCAGAAATAGTAAATATGTAGAAATGCTAATGCCATTTTCCCAGAAAGGGTTTAAAAGTTCAAGAATTAAAAGAATGTGTTCAGTGCTGTCTGCAGTAGCAGTTGTAAAATCCAGTGTATCTGGACTTGGCATTTATGGTAATTTACAGAGTTAATTTTTTTTATTTCTACAGATTCTGTAGTTTGTATCTGAACTGTATCCTTCCCTTTGTTGAAAAAGCTTATGCACCCAAAATTACAGATACTTTGCTTGAAGACATCCTTCAGTAAACATGCTATAAACCTGTATTATGGTAGAAAAAACACATAATGTACCAGGTTCTGAATTATACCTCCTATAAAATCAGTCTTTTTAGTATATTTTCAAAGCCTTTTACACATAATACGTTAATCATTTACTCAGGTCTACTTCATATTTTCCCTCATCAGCTCAGTGTAAAGTTAAGGGAAATAGAAGAAGATAAATATTTTACCTGGCATCAGCCTTTTTTGAACCTTGTTCTATTTAGTAGTAAACTACCTTTGAGGGGTGAACTTTTCTGCAATTGCTTTTTTTCCCATCTCATGTTTTTGTTTAATATGAAAATGTACAGGATGATATCAAGCATTCATGTTCTTACAAACGTAACCATGTCTATATCTTAAATACAAGTGATACCTCCATGATACAAGTGTTTGTATTCTTCTGATGCTTAATAGTTTCCACTGAAGAACAAGAGTTTGCTACATCATCATTTCTTGCGCTTGTTATATAATTGGTTGTTTGACATCCTCCAGTGGTGTATTTTCATTCAGTGGCACTATGAACTTTACTTTGCATAGAGGAGATTGGCACTCTAATGAGATACTGTTAATTCTCTGTTATCTTTAGATTTCTTAATTAAGAATTGAAATGTATATATAATCTATGCAGGTTTCTGATTATATTAATTTTTCTCATACTTGTCAAGTATAGGTATACCTCAGTCAACAAAGTATGTGACCGAGAAGCTCCTTTTTACAAAGTCTTTTCATTCCCGTTCAGCTGTTGCTTTATCTCCTTGTCCTTCCTCTGGCTGGAGAATTTTTAGCAGAATGGGCATTGGGAGGATTGCTAAGGAAGGCTAGAGAAACACATGGTACAGAAAGATGCAAAGTGTGACCGTGGCCACAAATCTTAAAAGAGCTGGGTAAAATAGTACAGATCTGTCAAGCAGCATCATTTACTTTTGAGACATCAGAGCAATATGTTCTCCTTTCCCTAAAGTTAGTTCTCCCGAAGTAAGAAACTTTTCTGTATATTAATATATTGTGTGCCAAGAAGCCACAGCCTCTGTTCGTGCCTCTGCTAATAGATTGGGATTTGTGAATGTTCAGCAATTTCTCTTTCCAGTCTCTAAACAGATTAAGATATCTCACTCTTTTAAAATGTCTTCTTTAGGTTATTAAATGCAAGGCAGCTGTTGCCTGGGAGGCTGGCAAGCCCCTGTCCATTGAGGAGGTAGAAGTTGCACCGCCCAAAGCTCATGAAGTTCGTGTCAAGGTAATTAAACAATACTTACATTGCTTGTATGTACATGCTGGTACTTTTAAAGAACCAAAATTAAATCTAAAACATTTCTAAAGTGTATGGATTTGGGGGTGGAATCAGCTATAGTTATTATTGTTGGCTGCCAGAGCTAGACACAGACCACCAGAAATGTTTTCTTGACTAGTTTATACTTCATAGACATTCTGTTTAGTTGATGAATTTAAAAAATTCAGTGGTATATATAATTATTTATGTTCATGCATGCATTGTAATGCTTTAGGGTTATATGTGCCTCTGTATTGCGTATAGACTGAGGTGTAAGATGTGTTCCATTCATAGCTTACATTTTGCCACGCTTCTCATGGCTACCATACAAGGTTGCCCCCTGCCATCTTCACATCACCACTATAAGGAAGGCTTTGATAAAGATCCCAAAGTTTCCCAGTGAGCTTCATGAGTGAGTGAAAATCTGACCCTTCATGGAATCTGCTCCAACACTTTTGATCCAGAAGTGGGCAACTTGTGGTCTACCAAATGTTGCTAGACTGCAGCCTCCAATCAGCCTAGCCAACACACCCTTGGTAAAAGATTGTGGGAGATCCAACAGCTCCTAGATGTATGATAGGAATCATGCTGCCCTCTAATTGTAGTATCTGTATCCAGCATAACTATGGCAAGGAATAGAAGGCCATATTGTGCAGCTTGGCTCTAACTATTCCTTCTTGTTGACTCTCTGAGAGAGATACTTAGTTAATTTAGAGCTGGGGTGAAATCTGAACTGGAGGTTTTGTAGTGATGAAGATCATGAACTGAGACATCCAGCAGTTCTGAAGACTTGAAAATACTGAGCCTGTTGAATGGTCTGTATGTTAATTCAGCCCATTCTTCATGATTTTGTAGATCATTGCCACTGCTGTGTGCCATACTGATGCCTATACTCTGAGTGGTGCTGATCCTGAAGGGAGTTTCCCTGTTATCCTGGGCCATGAAGGAGCAGGCATTGTAGAGAGCGTTGGGGAAGGAGTGACTAAATTTAAACCAGGTAAGGAAATTCTGCATGGTGTCACTATTTCCAGAGTCATTGGCATATTTATCTTAGCAGTGTGCCCTAATGTTAGTCTTTAGGGTGCTATAGGATTCTTTGTTGCCTGGTTTTGGAAGGAATTACAAGGGTAATCTACTGTAACCTTCTGCTAATGCAGGAATCTATAACTAAAGCACCCCGGCAGGTGTCTTTCCAACCTCTGTTTAAAAATCTCCAATGAGGTATAGTGTATTATCTTCTGAGGTAGCCTGTACCATTTTAAAACAGTTTTACCCAGTAGAAAGGTGGCATACAAATATAATAAATAATAATAATCTTACCATTGGAAAGTTCTGCAACTCTACCTCAGATTAGAAAGAGTTACAGATTGACAAAAAATTGTTTGTGGGCTATTTGATTCTTTTCTTTGTCCATATGTCTGCATCAATAAACCCTGTATTAAAATGAAAAGCTGAAAACACATTCTCCGATATTGTAGCAAGGAGAATTGGGTGGGCAGAGCATTTCTGTGTACTGTATGGGCACTTTTTGAAAATGTGTCATGGAGGTGCAGGTGGATAATTACTGCAGTGTTTTGTTGAGAAAAAGAGAATTGACAAATTACTGCAATAATAGTCTAACGTGCCTCCAGTACAAAATATGATGTACTAGAGTGCTTTTTCCCATGTGAAAAGCCAACAAAATATCCTTGAATATCCGGGCTATGTGTACTTTTGTAATAATTGATTGGGTATTTATTTGGTGGTGATTTTACCCACTTTGTGGAGTTGGAAGGGGCAGTCACTCTGGTGCTCAGTTAGGAATTCCAGACAGATGATGGTCAATCCCAAAGACTGGAAAACTAACCTTCTTGGATTACAGCTCCCATTCTTCCCCAAATAGCCTGGCAAGTGGTTTCTAGTAGTTGCAATGCAAAAAAGTGACTTAGCAAAACTTGGATCCAGCTTCTAATTGAAGACTTCCATGAAGGATTGCTTACAAAGCCTTGGGAAATTATTTCCTTTGTTGAACTGTTTTGCTATTAAGATGGTTTTCTCAGTGTGTAATCAAGAACCCATACTTGCCTGTAACTTAAGCCCATTTAAATTTGTTCCTGCCCTGTGAGGCAACAGGGACCAAATAAAGCTGGAAAACAAGTCTTTTTTGGACTGCAGCCCCCAGAATCCTGGGCATTGTCCACTTTTTATGCTCCTGCAGTCTAGTGATGCAATAGGCTGTACATGTCTAAGAGCCCTTTCACACTATACAATTATAGCACCATGATTCCGTTTCAGTTATCATGGCAACATCCTGTGGAATTTTAGGGTTTGTACTTTGTTGAGGCACCAGAACTCTCAGTCTGAGAATTCTAAATGCCCTTCTCTAAACTGCAAGTCCCAGGATTCCATAGGATGTTGCCATGACAGTTAAAGTGGAATCATAGAGCTAAAACTGCCTAGTATGAAAAGGACTTTCCATTTCTGCACAACTGCTAAAGATACAGGAATACTCACTGTTCCTGGTTGGTAATTTTGAATTGATGCATATAATTTGCCATTCATTTGTAACTGTTTTGACAGATTACGAAGAGGTGCAGGCATGCCATTTCATCAGTTACTTTGTTAGCATTCCACATTGTTATGCAACGTCTAACTTAATACCTCTTTGACCAGTTAGTTGTAAAACAAAACAAAATCAACTGTTTGTGTTTTCCAGGAGACACAGTTATTCCTCTGTATATACCCCAGTGTGGAGAATGCAAGTTTTGTTTAAATCCTAAAACTAATCTCTGCCAAAAAATAAGGTTTGTGCTCTTCTCTTCTGTTCCTCCCCTTTCTTTTCTCTCTTTTGTTGAACAAGGCAAGGATTGTTTATGAATACAATAGCTCAGTGTCAGAGACAGCAAGTGGGACACACTAATCACTAATCAAGGACCCCGATTGCCCAGAACAGTTTGTCCCTGAGTTCTTTAAATATTGCAGAAAGCCTAGTCTTTTCTAATCTGACTCTTTTCCAGATATGTTGATCTGCATTTCTATTTGGAACATGATCGAAATGGACTTGGTGAAATTTGAATTTGAATTTTAATAAAAAGATTTGAAAACAGATCTATATTTCCTGTATCCCCAGTAACCATGGTGGTTGCTTGCTGCTGCCTTTCTGTTTGTGGGGTTGTTCCTGCCGCTCCCCATGTGGGAACATTCAAATCTGCCTTTCCTACCTGCAGCCAATGCAGTATATCCACATTCCAAACACAAGACAACTTTCTAGACTTGCAGGATACACATGTGCCCTTCCACTGATGGGCAGTATGTAGAGTCAGGGTGGCCAACCTGTGAGCCATAGTTTTGAAATTTCTAAGCCAGGGTGGGTTCAGTGTGACCAAAGTCCACTTCTGGCCCTAGGTATCCCCAGAGTTTAAAAATGTTTTTTAGTCCCTCCCCACCCCCAGACATCTTCTTTGGGGGCACGAGGGCAATTTTGCTACATTTTTGGCCCTGCTGGGCCACTTTAGGCCTAAAAAAAGTAAACCAGAACTGGACCACTTCCTATTGTAAAAGTGGCCTCTCCTTGGCCTAAACTTACATGGGAGGGACAAAAATTTAGTGAAATACTCCCCTTACTTCTACAGGGCAATTGGAGGCATAAACATGTTGAAATTTTTTATAGAGGGATACAGTCTGTACATCCCAAAGGTACCAGATCCCCTCTGCTCTTGGAAGCTAAGCAAGGTCAGCCTGGGAGACTACCAACAATTACCAGGTGCTCTAATACATAGAAGTCAAAGTTTTTGAGTTTGTCTCTGTCAGGCAGGCGAAAACCTCATATGATTGGCTGTGTCAGGCGAGAAGACCTCATATGATTGGCTACCTGTGAAGATTTTATGGAATCTTAGGGTTGACAGTTTAGGGAGGGGCCTTTAGAATTCTCAGCCAGATTGTTCTTGGGCCTCAGGTAGGTTACTATGGAAATGAGGCCTAGCAGCAAGGAGGAGGAGAGCAGTGTATTCCCTCAGGAAACCAACTTCTGTATGTTAATAACTCTGAATTGGATTGGAGAATATGGGGAAAAGTTACAGGTACTGAATAACACAGTTTGGGGAATTAGAGACACAGGATCTCAAATCTGTGTATTTCAGTCACATCTAATTTGAAGGTAAGGTAATTCCTAAGGTTTTTTCTTTCTAACAAGTATTACCTATGAGAAAATAAAGTCCTGGGCAGCGCTGAGTAAATATGCTAGTAGGCTGTATTTCAGAGGAAGGAACCGGCAAAATTACTTCTGTGTGTTCCTTGACTAAAAAAATCTTAAGAAATTTGTGGGGTTGCCATAAGTCAACAAGTGACTTGGAGGTGCACACACAGAGAGAGAGAGTGCCCTCTAAGGTTGTCTGTGAGGGGCAGTGCAATCCCTTAACCCAGTGGTTCTCAACCTGTGGGTCCCCAGATGTTTGTGGACTTCAGCTCCCAGAAGCCCTGAGCATTGACCATAGTGGCTGGGGCTTCTGGGAGCTGAAGTCTACACACATCTGGGGACCCACAGGTTGAGAACCACTGCCTTAACCCATGACAGTTGCCTACCCCAGCATAGAGTTGTACAGCTGTGTCTTTCAATTAGTAACACTACAAGAGAGCAGAGTTTAGGAAATTTATTTGTTCTGGGAATTCTGGTCCAAAAAAATAACTTTTCCAAGCTCTGAGTTGTAAGAGACTTCCATCTGGGAACACCCCTAAGGTTGTCTCCCACATAGAATTTTACATAACGTATTGTCATCCCTCCACATTCACGAAGGCTAGGGTTGCAGGATCCCCACAATGTGGAAAAACCATGAATATCTATGGACTCCACCCAGCCATATTTAACACATCAGATTCAAATGCACAGTACAGAATACATTTGAATCCACAGTGGGGAGCATGCCAGCCACCTGGTTTTGAGATGGCAAAATTCCTTACATGGCAGAAGTGGGCAGCCACCATTTCTGCTGCTGCTCTGTGGCATTTTTAATAGAGACTTGTAAGCCTCACCTCATGCTCACAGTCTATTGCAGTCTCTCAGTTTCACGAGGCTTCCAGAAAGACTGCAAATGCAAGGTGAGACTTGCAAGTCCCTATTAAAAATGTCATAGACAGCAGCAAATAATCAGCAAATAAGCAAATCCACAAATGTTAAAACCAATTAATGTGGAGGCTCAACTGTAAATAACCTTTTTTCCTCTCTGAAGAGTCACCCAAGGGAAAGGAGTGATGCCAGACGGCACTAGTCGCTTCACATGCAAGGGAAAACAAGTTCTACACTTTATGGGGACAAGCACTTTCTCAGAGTACACTGTTGTTGCTGACATCTCTCTGGCTAAAATTGATGCTTCGGCTCCCTTGGACAAAGTCTGCCTGCTAGGCTGTGGCATTTCTACAGGATATGGAGCAGCCTTGAACACTGCTAAGGTAGCGTCCTGCTGAGTTTTCTTCTACTCAGGTACATTGTGGCCCAGAGAACCAGGATGTTTTGGAGTGTGCGGAAGTTGCACTTGTGGACTACAACTCCCAGAATCTGCCACCAGAAGAGATTCTGGGATTTGTAATCTAAAAGATAACTTTTTCCAGACTCTAGGTTTGCATTACAGTTTCTATAATCCCTTACTAATGACCATAGTGGCTAGGGCAACTGAAAACTAAGACATCTGAAGGACCCATGAACTCTTAGTCCTATTTAAGTCAGAAATGTAATTACTGGAATGGGACTATAGGGAATGGGATGATGATTTTCTTTTATCACAAGACTTAAACTATACATGTATAATTGCTTGTTTCTTTGCCCCGGTAGTATTTTTTTAAAAAATGGAAAGCAGCTGTTGGAGAACAGAAGGGTTTCTGCATGCAGATGCTTAATTGTTCACACTTCTGCTGTCTTTCTCCTCAAGATACTTTCCCTGCCAAGGGGAATCTTCCCATCTTGCTAGTAGAAAAGTAGCTTGAAGAGGGTAACTTGAAGTGAATAGGAAGAGAAAGGGCTGTACACCTGCCTGTCAAGACTGCTTTTCAGTGAAAACAAATGGAGTAGGGTAGGTGGAAAGGAAATATGCTATCTCGTGGAATAAGTGTTTTGGATTGAAGTCTCTACCACAGTTAAGGCCAAGCCTACACTGCACATGCCCTATACTTCTGTTGTGAAAGTGAAGGTAAGCTCTATCCTCACTGCTTATGGTTATTGGAGACCTCCCTCTGCTAACACTTAAGAAAGAGCTCCTGCTGCATTGTGCCCCTATAATGTCTGAGATCCCCTTCAGTGCTACTGCCAAGGTACCTGCTGGAATGATAACGCTCTCATGGCTGTGTCGGTCATGAAGAGGCAAAGGGCACTCATATGTTGCCTTTAAGCTAGCCCATCAGGAACAGGCTGCATGAGGTAGCATCCTTATGCAGCCCAAGTCCAACTGCTGGTGGTTTTTGAAAATTAGGATTGAAATTATGATTACGAAGAAAGGAAAAAGGGAGGGATGGTATAGGGAGGAAAATACTTAGGTTATAAACAAGGCTAAGCATATACGTTAATATAGGCTGGCCATATTTCCAAAGATGTGTGTTCTTCAGGTTGATGCCTGCAAAATACACATTCATGCTCATTACAGCAGTAAGAACTTCTCAGCATTGAACAATAAATAATGAATGTTAAGTCTTTCCAGTCCTAGAGTAGACATCTTTTTGCAACAGTAAAGGAACACAGAATGTAACTGAGGTACAACTGTTGGTGTAACCAAAGATGAAATGAGGAGTTACACTACTGACATTAAATCCCAACAGAAATCCAGCCTGTCTGTTCTCCTCCTTAAAGTGCACAGAAGCAGCAGGAAGAAAACACAGGAAGGATGCAAATGAAAAATGGCAACATCTGGATTCCCGATAAAATTTAGTGTTTAAAGCACAGCAATTGCAGAACAAAAGATGGGGCTTGAAACATTCTCAGAGGTCTTGTGAGGAAATCCCACACTGGCCCTCTTCTCATTTAAATCTTTTGTTTATCTGCTTTTACTTCTTGCATTTGCTGATGAATATGTACACGTTAAGAGGAGAGACAAGGGACCTGTAGGATCAAAGGCAGCAGTGAGCTGTTATGTTGGCTTACTAATTGAAGGTATGGTGTTAATTCTAACAGGAAGTAAACTGAACAGCCCACTGCAAGATCTCTTGCTTATCAGAGCCCTCTGTGCTGTTTTTAGCCTTAAGTGCTGCACTCTTTCCTTGCTCCTTCAATCAAATTGTCATTTTTGTTTTTAGGTGGAACCAGGCTCTACCTGTGCTGTCTTTGGCTTGGGTGGAGTTGGGCTAGCAGTCATCATGGGCTGTAAAGTGGCAGGTGCATCCCGGATCATTGGGGTTGACCTTAACAAAGACAAGTTTGCAAAAGCAAAGGAATTTGGGGCAACAGAATGCATCAGCCCTAAGGACTTCAGAAACCTATTCAGGAGGTCCTGATTGAGATGACAGATGGAGGAGTAGACTACTCATTTGAATGCATTGGCAATGTTGGTGTCATGGTGAGTGTGTTTTGTGCATAGGTTTATTGCACTTGTGATGATCTGTGTTTTAGAACTATTAAGAAATAGAAGTTGATGAATGAGAGGCTGAATGAAAGGTCTTTGCTAACTCTTGGCAAAATCTTTGACTCTGGCCATCTCACGGTCTTTGATAGCTGAGTTTCAGTGCAGTTCCATCTGCTGTAGATGATAATGAAACATGGCAGCCTATAAACAGGGCCCAGTTCCAGGGATGGCCTGTGCTGTGTGCAGGGAGGAAGGTGTGCCCCAATCCGAAATGATGGTATGAACCCACTGCCTGGCTTAGACCAGTTTTTATTTGATGAACAGAAAGGGGCTGCCACCTGAAACAACCAGATGGGATGCCCACAAGGTGAGCCTTTCATCAGATGTTGCTGCCTGCACATGATCTTCCAGTTGCTTTCACACCACCACTGCAAACTGAAAGAGGCTGACAGAACTGTGGCACCCAGTGACTTCCATCTCAGTGGATGATGATTCCACTCTGAGCTGTAATTCAGACTTTAAAGGAGGTGTGCAGTGGGCTGAACTCTGTCCCCAGAATCAGAATAGTATCTTGTATAAAGTGTGCATTCATGGTCCAGCTGACATTGTAGCCACCAGCTGCCACTACAGATTCATCAGAGCCAATTCCCATTGGCATAAATGGTCAGGACAGCAAGGCAAATGGCTATTTTGTTTGGTTAAACCATAATCCATCAGCTTCCAGTGTTGGTTCCAGCAGTGGCCATTGAGGTGCTTCTGGGTTAGTTATAAATGGGCTGGCCATCTTCATTTTAGAAGCATAACCTTTTTTATTTAGAACCACCAGAGCTTGGGAAAACTACTTTTCTGGGCTACAGCTCTCCAGAATCCCCCCAACCAGCATGGCCGTAGACTTGCTGGCTGTGGGATTCTGCGCTAGAGTCCAAGAAAGCAGTTTTTCAAAGCTCTGCTCAGCACATGAAGAATGCATATAGCTGTCCCAGCTAATATCCTTAGCTGTCTGTGAACTCATTTCTCATTGTTCCAAAATGGATTGCCAATTCGGCATAAGAATGTCTCTTCAGCCTACAGATGAAAACAAGCTGTATAGCAGGCTCTTCACAGAATGGTGCCTTGTACCAAGTCTGATTATTGATTCACCTAATTTAATACTGTACTGCTTGGATTGGTAAGCAGCCTTTTCTCTTGCTTGCAACCTGAGCCTCCTGTTGGGAGATGCCAAAGAAAACCCCATGCTCTTTTGCATTTAAACCATATGCTGTGCCACTAATCTATGACCACTTCTTGTTTCTTCTTTGCATTATTTGTCCACCCCCACCCTATTTTTTACAGAGAGCTGCCTTGGAGGCATGTCACAAAGGTTGGGGGGTTAGTGTGATCGTTGGAGTTGCAGCTGCGGGTCAGGAGATTGCCACTCGTCCATTCCAGCTGGTCACTGGCCGAACATGGAAAGGGACTGCCTTTGGAGGTATAGATTGGTTGAGTTGCTGACATAACTTCTTAAATGGGCCAGTCATTTGGGGAATGAGGGATGAGTGGTTTGTGTTTTAGCGCAGAAAACTGGCAGTCACTAGCACAATATTTAAGACTTCCCATAAAAAAGGACAACTTTTTGTTTTGTTTCTGTTTTCTTTCAGTCTTTTTCAGTCTTGCAGTGATAGAAAGCTTCCTTGCATGGTTGTGACTCTGAATTCTTATGGGATACTGCTATAAAGCCACATTTATATTATTTCATTATTCTGTTCTGTTTCACTATTATGTCATGCTACTGTTACTATTACACCATCTTATAATACTGTGCAACAAAAAACAACCATTTTAATCTCTTACCAGGTTGGAAGAGTGTAGAGAGCGTTCCAAAATTGGTAACGGAATACATGTCCAAAAAGATGAAAGTGGATGAATTTGTGACTCATACTTTACCTTTTGAAAAAATTAATGAGGCATTTGAACTCATGCATGCTGGAAAGAGGTGGGTGTCTCCCTGCTGCTTGTCTGTAAATTTCATTAGCGCAGTCCTGCATACACATCCACTCATTCATAATCCCCATTGAGTTCATTGGGGCTTGCATCCAACTAAGTATAGGATTGCAGGTGAGCCCTTTGGCAGGGCTGATGGTAGAGTAAGCATGTGAGTTCAGGCCAGTAGAATGGATGGTGGGGTAGTCTCTTTTTGACTGTCCCTTGCCACTCTGTGGGGATTTTCCCCCTTTTATTGGTTTCAGAGGCGGGGGGAATCAGCTCCATTACTGAAGTGCTTCTGGGTGAAATGCTCAAGGAGGCCTCCCAAGTTGTCCTTTTCATTGGTTGAACAACATTCCTGTATTAGTTTAGGACCCTGCAGCTATTCTGGACTACAACTCCCAGTCTTAACTATGAGTCATCTTGTCTGCGGCTTTTAAAGAGTGGAAGTCAAAAACATCTGGAAGGCAGTTGCAGGGAGGTGGTTTGCCCCAGGCAGCAATGTTTTGGGGGCATCCTGGCCTGTAGCCCCGCCACCCCACACAGTCCAAGCTCTGCCACTGCTGGGTTGCACATGCAGTTGTTACATCCTGTGGTCCGCACAGTGCCTCCCATGGAAAGTGTCATGCAGCCTTAATCTTAAGATTGACATCATCTTTAAGAGGCAAAGGAGATGCAATGTATTGGTATAAATAATTGGGAATACCTATCAAAACTATTTTTAAAAGTATCTTTTTTTTAATCCTACCTTTGCTCAGTAGAATTCAGGCTAGAATATACTATGTTCTCTCTTTATCCTCTCAACATTCCTTTGACTTTTCTTAATGACTGGCTAGTGACCTTCATGTTCATTAGGAATGGAGATTTGAACTGGTGGTGGTGTGCCTTCAGATCATTTCCAACTTATTTCATCCCGAAGGCAAACCTATAATGGGGTTTTCTTGGCAAGATTTGTTCAGAGGGGGTTCGTCCTCTGAAGGTGAGAGAGTGTGACTTGGGCTAAGGTCACCCAGTTGTTCTCCATGGCCAAGTGGGGATTGAGACCCTGGTCTCCAGGATCATAATCTCCCTGCTCAAAGCACTACCCTGCAATGGCTCTTGATCTGAACTGTGGTTTTTTCTCTTAATCTACATGATACCAAGCTATATTTCTTAAATAAGTCACAAGTAAGTTTTACACAAATTAAACTTATGATCTTTTTCTTTCCATTTCTAGCATCCGAAGTGTCCTAAAATTTTAAGAAGATGGAAGAAGGAGCTCTTCTTACTGTAGCAGTGCAAGATCACAGTCACTCAATATGTCTTTGTAGGAGACCTAAGTTTGGGGAAGCTCTTCAGTTAGAATTAAATTAGATAGACTGCTCTGACAATATAGACATTTCAAAAATTGCTGTCTCTGCACTAGACACCAGCAACAGATTTTGAACATATTTAGTATCTTAGTTGTTTCCTATCTTACTGTATCACTAAGTGCCAGGAATCTAACTGTAAACTGAACTCATTTAAAATCAATGTTGCTGCCTTTTCTTCTAAAATACCTTGTGGTGAAAAAAAATTTATGAAGAGAATCATGATTAAAGTTCATTTTCCTATGTAGGCATAGAATTGTGATCTTCCTTTTACTGAATTGAGGCCATGGCTGTATGCATTGCAGGGGTGTAAGTGTGGGGGTTCACACATACCTTGACTGATCTGGTACTGAATACAGTAAACATAAAGAGCGGGAAACTGCAGACTGTCTTCTCTGTAACCCTGGAGCCTACTGCGCAGAGCATCTTTCCAAACAGGAAGACCCAGTTCATGTGCGAAAGAATGCCCTAGTGCTAGTATGAATGGTTTTGGTCCAATCCCAAACAGGGTTGTCTTTCCCCAGGTCCGCTTTTACCTATTAAGAGGTGGAACAGAACAATTCAAAGTGGATTTCATTTTCCGCCAAATAGCACCTTGAACAATGGTGGGGGTGCTTTTAGCTGCTGAATGGTTTGGATTACAATTGTGATCCCTTACCATTGACTATGCTGGCTGGTACTGATAGGAGTTACTGGCCAAAAATACACCATCTCTAACCCAGTATGACTGTTTTATTAGAGGTTAAGTTCCTTGCAAAGAAACAAGACTTCATTTCTGGAAGACGCAATGAACAGAAGCTTAGTTTCCACATTGAAACAATCCAAAGAGTGCTTTGGCCAAATATGCTATGATGCTATGCTGACTGTAGGATTTTGAGAGCTGCAGTCCCAGAAGGCACAAAGCTTGGGGAAGGCTAGTACAATGTAAAGCAACCTGATTAATTTCTTATAAACTGCTTCCTTTAACTTTTAATGTTACATATATAAAACCTCAAATCAAGAGCGGGCAAAGTGTGACCTTCCAAGGGTTGGATGGGAACTATCACCAGCCCTAGACTGTACAGGTGAAAAATTCTTGCAGTTGCAGTCCAATGTCTGGATAACCACACCTTGCTCACCCTTGCCTTAAATAAACTCAAATAATCCTTAAATCAAGTTTGGAACATCTGTTGCTCCAGGTATTTTGGCCTAGAGGTCTCATCATCCTAATGCAACACAGGACATAGTAAAAGATGTTGAAATGAATAGTCTAAGCTATCTGGAACACCAAAGGTTCCCCAAACCATCCTAAAAAAGGTCAGTTTTATCTTTTACATTAGGATGGGTCAAGTATAGTAAGGCAGATCTTGTTGGTTTGTGTAATTCAGCATAACTAGGGCTGATGGGAACCATATTCCCTTATCATGTGGAGAACCATGTTGCCCCATTTGTTTTACTTTACATCCCTTGAAAGCTGGGTCTTCCACATAGCTCTTGACAAATATGCCAGTAACTATGTGAATACTTTCAGAATTAAATGGCAGCCACTTTATAGTGCAGTGAAATTCTGCAGGTGTGGCCAAGCTGCTCCTACAGCATTCCCACACGGGATCAGAAAGCAAGATCCCAGTAGGGCCAAAAAAGCACTATAATGAATAGGATTTTTCCCATGGCACAAATGGGTTTATTTTTGCTTCTCTACATAGGATTGCCTGAATTAATTAAAAATGGGTTCCCCAACCACCCACTTCAAACTGGCTTTTCTTTATCCTTTTTCAAACTGATTGCTATTGACAAAGGACAGCAGACAGCAATTGGTACTACTTGTCATCTCTTGACAACATACTACTGATACCTGTTGGTAATTCCTGAAAACACAGCTTATTGCAGGGAAAGTATTGTATTAAGCCTGTCTGGCTGCATTTCACAGCTGATTCAAAGTGCACGTAAAATGGCATGCTTAAAATGAACAGGTTAACATGTTTATTCCTATCCTTGCTGAATAGTTTCCACAAAGATTAGGCCAGCATAAACTACATTAGGCTCTGCTGAGAGAGCTTGGGGTGATTTTCCGAAGTGGCAATGGTTTCTCACTCCCTTCAGCTTAGCAATATCAACACTGAAAAAGAACTCTGCTGTGCTAACAGATATCCCTCACTTTTAAAATAACTGGTTGCTTTTGACTTGGTCTTAAGGTAGCTTAATGGCCATTTTGTGACTGCTATATCATAATCCTAGATATGTAGTAGCTCAGATACAGAGTTCTCTTTATATATACAGTGTACTGCTTCATGAAGTATGTTGTGTGCCTTCAAGTCGCTTCCAACTTACTGTGATCCTAAGGAAAACTTATCACAAGCTGAGTATGTGACATGCCCAAAGTCACCCTGTGGGTTTCCATGGCTGAGCAGGGAATCAAACTCTGGTCTCCAGGTGCACAGCCTAATGCTCCAACCATTACACCACGCTTGTTCTCAGGGGTAATGGGGCTCCAGTGCTACTGCACCCCCCCCCCAATAAGGCATCTGGTTTTATTTAGTGGCTCTCAGGATCCGAACATAAAGAACAAACTTTCAAACCCCAATTCTCCTCACGTAAGCTGAAGCCATACGCTTCCATCTCTGAAAGACTTTAAAAAGAGCATAGTGCTTCAAAGTAACTGGCATCACAGAGGGGCTAGGTTAACCATCCAGACTTTTAATCCCTTAATGCACTGCATACATAGGTTAACTTCACTCTGACATTGCAGCCTGTTTTGTTAAAAAAAAAATATCTCTGCCCATGTACACAAGTGCTTGTCACATTTTGGATCAATTTACTGCCTCTAAATACATTACAAAATGAAAATGTTACCCCAACAGTGCACTTTCAGTCAAAACCCACCCCCAAAAAACAAACAAGCAAACCAAAAAAACCCTCTGAGGCACTCTGGGAAAGAAACATTTTCTTTCAAATGTTCTTGTTTAGTCACAACTGCCCTATAGCATTGCTGAAATCATATGCTATTAGAATTCTGGGACGAGAGAGCCTTGAAACTCCTTAAAAACCTTCTGTATCTGGTAAGATACCAGGGATGAAGCAGAAGTATGTCTGTCAAGCCCAGGGTTTAATGACCTGAATTGTCTTGGTTGGTGCAACCAGTTCTTCCAACACTAAGGAGGGACAAAACTGGAAAATGGTGTTCAAAAAATAAACCTCTCTTTGAAATGCAGGCCCAAAAGGAAAAAAACATGGGCAAACTGCAGCCCACATGCCACATAGGTCTCCCCAGTGCCCCTCCATTTCAATTTGATTTTTAAAGTTGAAATTGTCCCTCACATGAACTAGGGAACAATTTCACTACCTTTTTAGCCCACCAACATGTTTTAGGCTTGGACATCCCACACAGAGCGTCCTTTCTAGTTCTAGGAAAAGTTCTCTCCATAAAGCAGATCAGAGAGACTTAAAAAGGAGAGAGGGGTAAAACGATCCCCTGCTCAACCCAAAAAAGCTTTTTTAAATCAAAAGTTTAAAAAAAAAATCTGAGGGCCTATCAACTCTCTGAGGTCAGAATGAGAAGCATGTGCAGCCCTCCACCATGCAAATTTGCCCACCTTGGATACACCAATGTGACTAATCTTCTCTCAATGTCTTCAGTAGCATTATCTTCCAGACTTGAACTTGCTGAGAAACGTGTGTGTCTTGAATGGTGTGACCTTTACCTGTGCTGTAGCTGCCCAAACCAATTTGTTTCCGATGAAAAGTCACAGCTGTTAGCTCAGAGGGGTTTTTGTTTTTGTTTTTTACTCTTACACCTAGGAAGGGGTTGCTTCTCAGGAAAAAAAAAGTTTGATGATAAGACTGCAATGTGAAACTTGCAGCATTATTTTGTTTTCTTAGAATTCTCATGCTCTTTGATGAAACTTTCTACAGTCCTTTGTGACTGTTGCATCATTATGGGTTGAAAGGATCTGTTATGAAGTGGCGATCCAAGCACGTGGCCACAGATTGGCAATGGTATGTCACAAGTTCCACAATTTAATTTGTTGTGTCAAACTGAAATCTTATTAAGTGGTATCCATGACAGTCAACCACTTAACCCTGCTGATACACAAAGTTACTGCAAACTGAAAAGATGTTCAAAAACTGGCCTGTGATTGCCTTTTGTCTTTGGGATATGCCCTTCATTAGAACACACATACAGGAGAAAAGGAACCCAACATTTCAAGTTGTTCCCAATTCCAATTTAAAAAGTAAGAGTTTCTACAAGTGAATCTTTTGAACATCATTGGCTGTCAAGCTCTACCCGTCTTGAGGTTGCATTTTGGTAAAAGCTTGAACTAGGCAGAATCTCAGTAATTTTGCCCCTTCTTCCTTCAAAATGGGCACAGAACCACTAATAGCAATTAACAGCCAAAACGAAATAGGCCCATCTTGTTAATAGGTGGTTATTCTTCTATACACAGTTACAACAGAGGCAACCAGACTTGAAAAGGGAAAGACAGAACCAAATTCTGAAAGCAGACACTGTACTAGGTAACACTTTCCAGTACATAGTTCCACCTCTGAATTAGAAACAGGTGAAAGCCTGGCCCTTTAAAACTGCCTTTTCAGCAACAGTTATATGGGAGTTGCCTTTGGAACAAGAAAAGTTAAAAAAAACTCAGGTGACACTTATAAAAACAGAAAGGCTCATTTTCCAAAACCTTGCATCCACCATAGATCAAGTTATTTTGTATTTGCCAGCTGATAAGTGTGGCAGTGACAGAACCGCCTGAAGCTCAGCTGTGGGAGGACTGGAAATAAAGAGGTGTGATAAGGACAAAGGACTTTTTTTAATAAAAAAAAGTTCAAACTATGTTTGGGCATAGGAGTAGAGAAAATGCTCTAAAACCTCTGTTTTCACTGTATCAGGCTGTTCCAAGTCAAATAATGCAAGGCTGCATCTCTCTTACTTACAGTCAACAAGAAAACAGGTGATAAAATCCTCCTTTAGCCTGTACTTTAGTAAAATGCACAGTACAGAGTCAAGAGATGCTTGGTTCAGGTCTCTCAGCTTGGCCTTCATTAGCACTGGGTCATAAAGTGAGGGCGAATGCTATCCAACCGCCTAGTTAAGATCTCACACCCAGTATCTGTGACCAGAAGCGTGTGTTCAAATTGAGCAGAGCGCTTCCCATCTCGTGTCACTGCCGTCCAACCATCCGGCCAGGTTTCATCTTGCCACCCACCTGATGAAAACAAAACAAAATCCTGAAACTAATCATCAAATTATTTTTTCAAAAAAAAAATCATGCTGAAAAAGGAAAACAGCACTTAGCCTTTGATCTACAGATATACTGTAGATCAGTGGTTCTTTAACCTTTTCTTTACCGAGGACCCCTACAAATACAAATTTTTGCAAGAGACCCCCAGGGCTTATCTCATGGTTTAAATATTTAAATTTAGATTTAAATATATATATATAATTTTATTTATTTTTTATTTATGGATGGATGGATGGCTTCTGGAGACTAGGATTCAATTCCCCACTCAGACACCGGTTAACGTTCTCTCAGCCTCAGAGGAAGGCAAATGCCCACTGATAGGACGAGCAAATCTCTGATATGTATCCCAACCCCGGGTTCCCAAATGTCTTTGGGCTACAGTTCCCACAATCTCTGCTGATGATAGCCAGTAATACAGAATAATGGGAACTGACCAACAGCAACTGAGGACTCCAGTTTAGGAGCCCAAGTGTTCTAGCTTGGAAACTACTTTCCATCGTGCTTCTATCAGCCACCTGCTGAATTGCTTGAGTTGTTTTGAAGTTCACTTGCTACAATTTGGCCATCAACAGTAAATATTCCTTTAGCTATCTCTACAAAAACAGAAGTATGCACAGTGTTTACTAAATCAGAGTACAAATTCCCATGAGACATTTAATGTTGTTGCAAGCAAGAATTATGCATAAGAAGATTGGATGCTTGAACTGGTACTGGACTAGGAAAGATTGCAGATGCACTAATATATGTTAAGACTAAAAGAAGGCTGCTGGAGAATTAACCTGTACAGCACATTGAAAAGTTTTGGAGTTTATGCTGAAAAGTGGGGGAAAAAGTTGTTCAACTGTGTCTACCCTAATTATTACACTCCTTTAGGGCAGATTTCATGAACTCTTCTACTGTTGGCATAATTACTGTAACCCTTGGGAAATACTGAAAAATGTGAAATAAATACATGAGTCCAGTTGACAGCACTAGAACATTATTTTTTACTGCAACTGGTCCTGCGATGAATAACTTTACACACATGCATGCATTCTATTTAATGAGACACAATTCTACCCACTTGGTTCAACACTAACACCATAAGAGAACATATATGATTTTCATATCCTGATGTATGCCTTTGTGCTGCTATACAGCCAACTTCAGCCTCTATATTCCTGTACTCTGTCACTCAATACTTTGATTAAAAAAAAAGAGAGAGAACCTGTATCTGATTCCTTTGCAATTTCTGCTTTTGAATATGTGTCATTGCACTCAATTTGCACCATTTATGGATATAATCGTTTCAGCCACATGAACAAGAAATAATGTAAGCAAGCAAATTTTGAAGACACAAAGACAATTAATTGTAATTATCAGGCTTCTGCTTAGTAACTAATACACTAATTTAGTTAGGCTGTTAAAAGATATGTGTGTGATCCACAGTTGACTTGGAAACACATACAAAGTTACGTTTCCTATGAGGAGCCCACTCAAATTAATTTTGACAAACGGCTGTAATCAAGAATCTCTTAGATCCATAATTACCTTCACAAATCATTGGTTCTATTGTAAACGCATGACCAGGCTTCATTACCCCAACAGCCTTATTTTCTGAAAGAAAATAGGAAAAAATGTGATCAAGAGAGGGAAGGAACTTACAAAGAGTGGGGGAGAAGTCCAAAATAAGATACAAGGGAATACAAAGAAAACGTTAATGGAAATTCTGTGCTTTCTTTAAAACATGCAAATAGAAGAATGCTCAGTACTATAAAGTATTTGAGCAGAAGAGTTTGTGGCTGGGGTCAAATTTAGAGATGTAAAATTTCTGAAAACTTTGAAGCCATGGAAAGTTTGGGTTTTTTAAATTTTCGTTTGGAATAAAGTGGAAATTTTTAAAACTACTGGAAAAGTAGTGATCGTAGGAGCCGTTGGAAATGGCAAGTCACTTCATAACTTTAGGAAAATAAAATGTATTCTGCACAACTTTGGAATAAAATTATCATGTTTGGTATGTGAAAAGTACAGTTTATTTGGACAGTAATTACAAACTGAAGTTCTTTTTTTAAAATGCTTACATTTTTGTTATAATTCAAGCTACAAGGGTCTGAACTATAAGGACCCTCTTTGGTTTTGCCAGTTCATTAAGAATAGGCAAAACAAACCTTACATATACAGAAGATGCCATCAATGCAAGTAAAACAGAGAAAATTATTTTGCCACCTCCATGATGTCCAAGCAGACAAAAAGCATGAATTCCTGTGAGAGAACTGAGAAAAGGAAACCAAGACCAAAAACTGCATACTGTACATTGTTTTACATAAAAGTATTCTTGTTACATAGTTTTTAGAAATAATTTTGGGGAAAATATATGAATAGTTTATCTTAACCATTTCATTTATCACTCTAAAAAAGAAAATTTTAGAATACCCCCTTTTTTTCCAATTTTCATTTTTTTTCCAGGGAACAGGGCTCTGTGGGGAAAAAAACCCTGTTTTTTCCTGAATCTCCTGTTTTACCAGGCTTTCTCATCTCTAGTCAGACTGTTTGTTTTAACTTTTGTTATATCTAAACCCAATACTTCGGCCAAAAAAGTGGCACTCACAGTTATTATCAGTAATAAAATGCAGATAAGAACAAATAATTTAAAACATGAAAGCAGAAGAAAAGAAACAGACCACCCAAAAAAAGTTAAAAACTCCTTCAACGACAGTTAGCCTAAATGTCAAATACTTGTCTGAATGAAAAGGACAGCAAGGACAGCCCTCCCTTGAAGTATGGCTGGGAACAGCCACCAAGAAAGCCTTTTGTTACATTTTCATCAACCACGTCCCCGGCAGTGGCAAAACCAAGAAAAAACTAGTCTTTCAAATATGCTGGACCCAAGTCCCAAGGTAAGACTTTACAGGTCATAACTAGCCCTTTCAAGGGTACTTGAAAACAGAAGTCAGGGAAAGTGTTGTAATAAGAAAGTTGCCTGCTCCCTGATATTGACCCAAGACAACAGTAAAAGAGTGAAAAGGCGTATATGCCCTTTTGTCACGCTGAGGGTTTAAAGAGACTACCTCTTACCTTCCTATTATGCTAGATTATGTGTTTGGCACCTTCACATCTCAGCAAAACAAATTCAGAGAATCCTTTAAGTTCACAACTCAGAGGCTGTGAGAATACACTACACTAATTTGGGAGAAACATATGAAACAGAGTGCTTCCTGGTTACTGGCAACAGTCTGACTTAAAGCAGATGCTGCCCATACTTACTGGCATAATGCGGCACATTGGGAGCTGTGTGGAAAAGCTTATGAATCCCATGCCCACAATAACTCCGAACTACCGAAAATCCATTGGCTTGAGCATGCTTCTGTATAATATTTCCCAACTCTCTATATCGGACACCAGGTTTTACTGAAAGGTAAAGGATACATTATTTTACTAAAGAACACAAAAATAGTATCATCTACTGAATAAAGACATTATCTGGCCACGAGCAACTTCTTATTGTGCACATGTCCAACATACACACAAAAAATCAATCACTCCTTCAAAGGACACCAAATGGAAAAGCTTAGAATAGATGACCTCGGGCCCATTCACATTACAGTTATAGCACTATGATTCCACTTTGCCTGCCTTGGTTCAATCCTGAGAAATCCAGTCTGCTGATGCAACAGAGTGCTCTGGTTAAGAATTGTAAATGGCTCTCCCTAAACTGGCAATCCCAGTACCCTGACTCTTTCCAATTAAGGGATGGAGAGAACTGAAGGAGACATGCTCAGGGGCCCCCACAATCCTGGAACCACCTTAATTTATCAATATAACTCCACTGCTATGACAGCCTCATGAGTAAGAACAGGTTGCTTACCTGTAACTGTGGTTCTTCGAGTGGTCATCTGTGCCCTCATACATTAGGAGCTTTTGCGCCTGCGCGGTAGCGTTCGGGAAGATTCTAGAGCTCGTTAGCTTTGGCGGGAACCCCTCCCCCACGCCGGTGCTGCGCATGCTCCTCCCGCCGACTAACGGTCTCTCCTCAGTTCTGGTCCGCCGAAGCAGATGGGACCTGAAAAAGAGGGGAAGGCAAGGCGGGGATGTATGAGGGCACAGATGACCACTCGAAGAACCACAGTTACAGGTAAGCAACCTGTTCTTCTTCTTCGTGGTCTCTGTGCCTCATACATTAGGAGACTGTGTAGCTTACCAGTAAGATGGTGGGTCAGGTCCCAGATCCTAGAGCACAGAAGACAGCACAGCACGTTCGAACCGGGCATCTCTCCTGGAACGGCAGTCGAGCCTGTAGAGGTACACGAAGGTCAATGGCTGGGACCAGGTCGCCACACGGCAGAGTTCCGACAGGTTGACGCCTCGCAGGAGGGCAGCAGATGTCGCCATGGCCCTGGTGGAGTGGGCCCGAAGCAGGTCTGGCGGAGGCGTCCTGGCAAGCTCGTACGCCAGTTGAATAGTCTGTACCACCCACTTTGAGAAGTGCTGGGTGGATACCTTGTGGCCTCTCCGGCGCTTGCCATAACAGACAAACAGGTGGGGTGTCTGTCTGTAGGCTGCAGTCTTGTCTTTGTAAAAAGCCAGCGCCCGACACACGTCCAGGGAGTGGAGGGAGCGCTCCAGAGGTGTCGTCGGGTTCGGGTAGAAGGCCGGCAGGATGATGTCCTGGCTCAGGTGGAAGCTGGACACCACCTTCGGCAGGAAGGAGATGTCAGGCCGGAGGACCACCTTGTCCCGATGGAAGACCAAGTATGGTTCATCGCACCGTAGCGCCGTCAACTCTCCCGCCCGCCTGGCAGAGGTGACGGCCACTAGGAACGCGGTCTTCATCGCGAGCAGCCTGTCGTCCGTTGTGGCCATGGGCTCGAAGGGCGGCCTCGTCAGCTGGGACAGCACCAATGACAGCAACCGCGGCGGTAGCGGCGGCGATACCGGCGGGTAGAGGTGCTGTAGGCCCTTCAGGAACTGCTTGACAGTACCGTCCCTGAAGAGCGCGGCCGACGGGGATCGTGGCAGCTGGTATGCCACGATCGCGGCGAGGTAGACCTTGAGCGACGGGAAGGCCAGGCCCTGTTGCCGGAGATGGAGGAGGAAGTGGAGCACGGTACGCAGGGTGACAGGCAATACCGGCTCTCGACGTTCCTCAGCGAAGGCCACGAAGCGCTGCCACTTGTAGTGGTAGTTCCTTTGCGTGGACTCCTTCCTGGCCGCGGTCAAGACGTTCCCAATGGCCGGGTCGTCTAGGGCGATATCCTCCAGGCATGGAGGACCAACACCGGCAGGTCCGGGTGCAACACCAGTCCGTCGGAGTGGGACAGCAGGTCCGGTACCGTTGGAAACCTGAGAGTCCTGCCCCGGGCAGCCTCGATCAGGGGTCCGAACCAGTGCTGCCTCGGCCAGTACGGCGCCACGAGGATCGCATCCGCCCAGTCCGCGATGATCTTCACGATCACGCGGCCCAGGAGCGGGAACAGAGGGAAGGCGTAGATCAGCCCTTCGTCCCACAGAAACTGGAAGGCGTCGCCGATGGAGCAGCGATCGTGGCCGGCCCTTGAGCAGAACAGGCGGCACTTCACGTTCTGGCTGGTTGCGAAGAGGTCGATGGTCGGCTTGCCCCATCGGTCCCGAAGCATCCGGAAGGCCTCGTCGGACAGGGACCACTCGGGATGGGAAGTGGTGTCCCTGCTGAGGGCGTCCGCCATGGTGTTCTCCTGCCCCGCCAGGTGAACCGCCACAGGGTGTATCCGGAGCAGGACGCACCAGTTCCAAAGTTCGAGTGCGATGCCCAGCAGCATGGTGGAGTGCGTCCCTCCTTGCCTGTTCACGTAGCAGACCGCCGTCGTGTTGTCGGTGAGGATCAACACCGTGCACCCGGTGACCAGGTGTCAGAACGCTCTCAGGGCCTTGTGGACCGCCAACAGTTCGAGAGAGTTGATGTGGAGGAACAACTCGTCGTCCATCCACCGGCCTCGGACCCGGAGATCCCCGGTGTGCGCTCCCCAGTCGAAGAGCAAGGCATCCGTCATTATCGTGACTGACGGCCTGGGTTCGTGGAACGGCATGCCTGACAGCAGGTTCCTGTACGACTGCCACCACAGGAGCGATCGGTGTACCTGTTGGGGCAGACGGTACCGGCGGCGCTGGTCGTCCCAGAGTGGATCGAAGGCCCTGATGAACCAGTGCTGGAGCGGTCGGGCGCGTAACCTGAAGAGGTAGGTTATGGCGGTGGTCGAGGCCATGTAGCCGAGGAGCTGCTGGATCCTCCTCGCTGACACCATCGAGGCCTCGAAGGCAGCAGACGCCGCCCGACAAAGCGTCCGTGCCCTCTCGTCCGGTAGGAAGGCCCTCACCGATACCGAGTCGAGGGTCACCCCGATGAAGTCGAGAACCCGGGTGGGCTCGAGATGGGACTTCTTGGGGTTGACCCTGAGTCCAAGCCGAGTGAGAAGGGACAAAGTCCAATGAATGTCCCTGTACAGTTTCTGTTTGCAGGACGCCACCAATAGCCAATCATCCAGGTAAGGGTAGACGGAGATGCCTTTCGTCCGCAGGAAGGACACGACCGGAGCCATGCACTTGGTGAACACCCTTGGTGTGGTGGAAAGCCCGAACGGCAGCACCCGGTACTGGTAGCTGGTGCCGTCGATCGCGAACCAAAGGTATCTCCTGTGCTGCGGGCGGATCGAGATGTGGAAATAGGCGTCTTTGAGGTCTATGGACACAAACCAGTCCCCTCGGCGGAGGAAGGGGAGGATCGACGGCAGCGTGACCATCTTGAATCTCTTGGGGCGGATGTATTCGTTCACCCCTCGGAGGTCTAGGATGGGCCGTAGGGATCCGTCCGCCTTCGGCACCGTGAAGTACCTCGAGTAGAAGCCGGTGGTCTTGGCTGAAGGCGGGAGCCTCTCGATCACTCCCTTCTCGAGGAGGGACTGGACCTCTTCCAGTAGAGCCAAGCTGGCCGGGGTGGAATAGTAGACACCCCGTGGCGGAATAGCCTGGAACTTGATGGCGTACCCAGGCGGACGATGGTAAGTACCCAGGAGTCCGCAATGATCTCCCGCCAGCAGTCGAGGTGCCTGGCCAGGCTCGGGTGGTGGAACAGTTCTACTGGAAGGCCGAATGATGGCACGGGTGGAGTCCCGCGAAGGCCGTCAAAACCGGGACTTCGCTCCAGAGGACGACTTCTTGGACGACGAAGATGGGCGTCATCTGGGAAGCCTCCTCGAAGCCGAAGAGGTTGACGGCCTCGACGCAGTCGACCGCGGGGAACGCGGCTGGTACGCTGATGAAGAGGAGGACCTTCTCCACGTAGGCCTCGACTGGAACGAGCGGCGAGAAGGGGGAGGCTGGTTTATGCCCATCTTCTTCGCTGTCAGCCGGGCCTTGACGAGGTGATCCATAGCCCCGTCGGTGGAGGTGTGGAAGAGCCCTTCGCCGTCGAACGGTAGGTCTTCAATCCGCCGACGGCTGTCCTCCTGAAGCCCAGAGGACCGGAGCCATGCGTGGCGTCGGAGGGCTACGGCACCGACCATCACCCTCGAGGTAGCCTCCACGGCGTGCCTCGAGGTGGCGATCTGCTGTGTAGCTACCGCAACGGCCTCGCCGAAGATCTGTGTGGCTGAGGCACGTGACTCCTCCGGCAAGTCAGCAAGGAGCGGAGCAAGTCGATCAAACAGGTTCCGATAGTAGGCCGCGAGGCATGCCATCGTGTTCACCGTCCTGGCCACCAGGGACGATGCCGAGTAGAACCTTCGGCCGAAGGCATCGAGCTTCTGTCCTTCACGGTCCGGAGGGGTGGTATGTGCTCGATTGCCTCCTTTCGTCTGTGCCGACTCGACCACAATAGAGTTCGGTACAGGGTGGTTGAAGAGGAACTCCGCGTTCTCCTTCTGTGTCCTGTACAGATGCTCTAGCCTATGAGAAATAGGCTGTGCTGACGCCGGCTTCGCCCACGGCTGCTTCATCGCATCCACCAGGGTAGGCAGAAACGGCAGCAGTGCGGTCGACGGTGGGCGGGCGTCCAAGTACTGGAAGACCGGGTCCTGGGCTTGGGGAGCAGGTTCGGTCACCTTTAGGCCAAGGGCTGTGGCCATCCGGAGGAGGATCGCCAAAACTGGCGGACGTCCTCCGGTGCAAACTCTGGGCCTGGCTCTCCGAACCCCAGCGGTGGGGATTCATTAGAAGGGGTGAACTCAGCAGAGTCCGAGTCCGAGTCGTAGTAGTCGCCGGATGGTGATGGCGACCTCTCCTCCTTCTCCTCGGCCGGCCCACGGGCCGGGGGTGCCAGGGTAACTGCTGGAGCTGCAGGCTGCGTCGATACCGATACGGCCGATGTCGTGACCGGTATCAGAGTCACCTGCAGGGGCACGACCGCAGGCCTAGGACGGTGTGCCGCCTGCGTGGTAGAAGTCGCTGCTACCGCCGGCTGGGCCACGGTGGGCTGTGGCGTCGGGCGGGTAGCTGTGGCCGTCGTCCGCGGCGGTGGAGAAACAGCCCTGTAGCGGGGTGAGGGCTCTGGGGACCGACGGCGACTCGGCGAACGACGCAGAGGTGACCTCTCATAGTGGGGGTAGTGAGCCTCCCGCGGTGGTGAGCGAGACCGGCGACGAGGTGACCAGTACCTTGGATCTGGATGGTACCGGTCCCTGTAAAACGGCGAATACGAGTAGTATGAGCCGGCCGGCTTGTGCTACACCTGCTCCTGGGCGTACCTTCCGAGGTAGGCAGGAGAGTAGGCGCTCTCGCCCGAGCGGCGCCTCTCCAGGCGCATCTCCCAATATCGCGGGGATGGAGGCCTGGCCCGCTGCTCCGGCGAGCGGGACTGGTCGCGTCGAGAGGCTGGGCGCTGCCTGACCACAGCCTCCTCTCAGCGTTCTGCTGAGGGTGGACGGCGACTCGGCGGAGTGATCTCCACGATCAGCTCGGGCGGTTGAAGAGGCAAGGCCTGCACAACCTGCTCCTCGTCCAACACCTCGAGGACTTCCTCTTCCTCCGGAGGCTCCTCTTCCACAGGGGGCTCCATCAGTTGAGGGTCCTCGGCGGGCTGGGTGGGTGGCGGAGTCAGGGGTTGCACCACCATCGGTGGAGAGCGCCGTTTCTCCTTTCTCTTCTTCTTCTTCTTCTTCTCCCCCAGGCCCTCGGTGGCTGGGCACTTCTTCTGGGCTGCGGTCAATGGCCTGGAGGAGGAGGTTGAGGCCTGCGAGCTCGCAGGGTCCTCACGTGCCCGAGTTGCCGAAATCTTCGGTATCCTCGGCAACTTCATATCGGTACCGAGCCCGGTACCGATGCCGATGAGGTCGAGGGCACGGCAGCCGCCGCTGCTGCCGAAGAAGAAGAAGAGGATGGGCGTTTCTCGGCCATCGTCTCGGGTCCTCGTGCACGAAGAGACTCCTCCCAACAGTGGGATTTAAGCCTTGTCGACCTGTTGCGGAGAGTCTGGTGTGTGAACTCTCTGCAAATGGGGCAGGCCTGAACGTTGTGCCCCTCACCCAAACAAATCAGGCACTTAGAGTGTCGGTCAGAGAGAGCGACCTTCCTTCCACAGGAGGCGCAGCGTTTGAAGAGAGCCGACATAAACCGGAGGCAAGGCAGAAACAAGAGTCCGAGAACGCCAAACACAGTTCGAGATCCGAAATCGTCGTCAAAGCCAGAAAATAGGTCAAACCGATCGAGAAAATACCAAAACCAAGTCCGAAATCCGTGAGGGGTAGTCAAAAGCCAAATCCGAAGTCGAAAACACCAAAAAGCAGAATCGAAAAGCAAGCCAACAAGCAGAACCTTCTGTACGCTGAGGCGGACAAGAAAGAACTGAGGAGAGACCGTTAGTCGGCGGGAGGAGCATGCGCAGCACCAGAGTGGGGGAGGGATTCCCGCCAAAGCTAACGAGCTCTAGAATCTTCCGAACGCTACCGCGCAGGCGCGAAAGCTCCTAATGTATGAGGCACAGAGACCACGAAGAAGAACTTCTAATTTCAAACTCTGAAGAAAAAAGCATGTTGCTTAATGCCTTTTTTAAGCACTCATTTGGATTATCCAAGAAACAAGTAGCCTTGAAAACATGAAACATTTTACAGGAAGAAAGTTAAGATAACATTTTCAGCCTATGCACTTGGATGTTGTCAACCCTCAGAGCTCCCCGAGAATGTGGACTTCTGAGAATCTGGAAGGCATCCCACAAATTAAGAGCTTAACATGCCAAAAGCACAGATTAAACTGCCTCTAGTTAATTTGTCATTCACCAACACTGTGCAAGGACACAAATCTAGTGAGATACACAGATTAAAGGTGTCAGATATGCAGCAAGAAATCCTAAACTTGATGCTTTGTCAATTTTAAATTAATTTTTTTAAAAATGGTCAATTCAAAAGTGAATAGTCAAGCCATTTATTGTAATTAATCACTCCAAGTAAGCATTTCAACACCACCGAATGAAATAAAATTATAGCTTCCATGGCAATTCAGCACAATACATTGGCATCAACAGAAACCGACTCCCTAATGACAAAGGTGTGCAATGTACCTGCATCAATTGCTTGCATTAGGCACTCATATGTTGTCTGGACTAATCTCTTTGCACCCTCATCAACCTCTCCAACATAAAATGTCTCATTGAGATCCCCGTGGTAACCGTTCCGATAAACAGTAATGTCCACTGGAAGGAACAAGAGAAAACAGTGCATTTTCAGATTCACTGATTATAAATACACCATGATCATTATAAAATAAACACTGCATATTCAAAGTCTATAGCACTAAATTATAATTCCAGCAGAGAGAGGAAAAACTAATTAAATTATTATACTCAAAACATTAAGTGACTTGTGCTCTTCCCAATCTATATATGCTAATGAAGGGAAGATGCATGTTAAAACAAAAATACCAAACCTTGGTTAATTAATTCCAATTTTTTCAAAGAAAACATATAGCATGTGTGAACTGTAAGAGTTTAACGTGGAAAGGACTCTGCTTTGTAGGCGAACTTTAAATACAATTCTTCAGGTCCCTTGACTTAACGCAGTGCTTCTTAGGCCAACCGATGTGGTTGAGCAGCTATTTTTTTTTCCAATGTGCCAGGTACTGGTCCCAGATTTGTGCCCAATGGCTATAATTGTTACTTTTTTCCTATAACTTGACAAACACCAGTAGCCAGTGCCTCAGGGACCAACACCAGTCTAGTCTATTCATTTTGAGTAGCACTGACCTAAGGGATCCTATGGCTTTGTTTTCTTTGTGCAAAACATTCCAACAGCATATTTTTCCCCTCATCAAGAACAAGGAAGGCGGAGAAAAAATGTGGGACCAGAGCACTATAGCAGAACACTTTCTTTGTTTGCAAAGCATCTTCAATCCCTACTATCCCCAATTTAATAAAGGATTCCAGTTACTAGGTCTGCCAATGACCCTCTGCGGTCTCCTAAATTAAATTATGGTTTCATTGGTCATACTTTTGTTGTGTTAAGGGCATCACTGCCAGGCGTACTAGATACTACAGCGCAAGACAGATAAATGGTCTCATTCAGTGGAACTAGCTGTATGATCCTTTGGGACCTAGTAGTTCACAATTCACACAACGTTTTAGGTATAACAGCTGTGGGTTGCTTTGCAAAGTTGTGTAGCTTTGCTCTTTAAATCAACGCTAAATTAGTTATCCAGCTGCCTTCCTCTGGCAACATATTGCTGACAAGACCACAAACAGCCATATATTCTCTCAGCTTGCTGAAGGTTTGTTAGCAATTAATAACATACAACCTGCTGGATCAGACCAAAAACTTATCAAATCCAGCAGCCTGTATCCACTGTTTCCCACAGTGACCAGCCAGAAGTTTATGAGTACAGTATCAGCACTGTAAACTTACAGGCTGCTGCGTCAAAAGACTCAATGAATCAAACTGGAAGAAGTAGAGAAGCTGCTCCAAAAGGACCTGCTATACTGTTCACACCAGAGTTCTGATTACGGAAAGAAAATAACACATTTTCAATTTATACTCAATTAGTCAAGCTACATATAATGCTAACATTAAAGTCCAATCAGTCTTCCCAGTAGAAACTTCCCCCAAAGGAAAGCAAGTATGCAAGCTGAATTGTGGGGAAACCTCTGAGGCCAACAGCTGGGTAACATACCCTCCGAACTTGCTATAATGAAGGCAAAATAATTCAGTCTGAAGTATTTATATGTAGAAATACTGTCCAATGGCAACATCCCATCAAATACTACAGTAGTTTTAGAAGGTTACTAAAATTATTACTTCACATTTCTTACCATTAACAATATCACCCTCTTGTAAGCGTCGTCTGTCTGGAATTCCATGACAGATCACTTCATTTACTGATGTGCAGCAAGACTTGGGAAAATTATAATAATTCAGTGGGGATGGATAGCAATTTCTGGCAATACAAGCCTAAAAGAGAGTTTGGAATATTCAAATTATTATACAATAGTTAGAGAAGTCTGATCTCTAAAAAGGCAGCAAGTTTAAGCATAATCAGCATGAAATATATTACAGTAAACCACTGCTCAGCGACAATAAAAGATATTTAGAACTGTATGGGTAACCTTTTCCTTGGTATTCAGGTGGAATTCTTCTCACCTGAAGAATTCTGTAAAACACCATGGATTACACAAACAGATGCTGCTGTCCTACACCTCACATTTTCACTGAGCATATCCAAGAATAAGTTCCAATAAATATAAAAGCAAGGTATACACTGTCTGTTGGGTGACAGCACAGTAAAGTAAATAAGCTACAAGCTAAGAAGTCCCTGATTTAAGTCTCCCCTCTGCTGTAAACTCCAGGCAAATCTAGGGAAGTCATTAGTTCAGTATTCCTAACTGTAAAATGTTCAGGTATCAGAAGTCAGTGGCTGATCATAGCCATTACATCAACATCCCATGCTCAGTTTCTGGCATCTTTGGTTAAAAGCGTCTGCCCAAGATTCTGAAGAACTGCTGCCAATCTGAACAGAAAAGACCAATCTAGATGGACTAGACCAGCCTTATCTAATATAAGATAGTCACCTATGGTCAATGTATTTTTGTTCGTGCCTTCAAGTCAACTCTTGACTTATGACAACCTCATCATAGGGTTTTCTGGGCAAGATTTCTTCAGAGAAGATTTACCATTGCATTTTTTTTTTAAGGCTGAGAAAATGACTTGCTCAAGGTCACCTAGTGGGTTTCCATAACTGAGTAGAGATTCAAACTCTGGACTCTTGGAGTCCTGGCACAACATTCAAACCATTACATCACACTGGCCCCTATATTCAATAAAGGGATGGTAATATTGATCTAACATATAAGAGTATGCAGGGCAGCCAAATTCAAATATGCATAGGACTACCTTATCCTACAAGTACTTACAGAATTAGCTCTACCAGCAAGTCAGTCAGTGTGGAGGGAGAGGTTACAAGATCAGTTAAAAACTGGACTAGATACATTAGATAGGAGTTAGAAGCTAGAATACAGAAGGAAATGATTACCTTTGGCATGCTTACATTTCCAGATGTTTTAACAAATGTGTTAATTATGCATTTGAAACACAGTTATAATTGTACAGGAAAATCAAATAACATTTTGGCTTCTACTATGGATTTTACTGCCACTCTTATAAGTTGGAAAGTGAGCTCAACTAGTGCAGATCCTAATCCAGATTCAGCAAAATTTCCAATCAATTTGGACCAACCAACAGAAGAGCAAGTAGTAAAATCTGGAGTGGCTTTGACGACCTCATGGCAATGGATCTACTAGCTGTGCCTGTTACCTAGACCAGGGTTAAGATATCTCTGGTCCTCCAAATACTGTTGGATTTTAACACCCATCAGCTCTACTCAGAAAGCTCAACAGAAAGAGATTATGGGAAGTCCAAAACATCTAGAGGGCCAAGAACTTCCTGCTCTGATCTAGACATAAAGCTCTAACTACAACAAAAGTCCAGAACTATGATGAAGCATCCTTACTAAATGAACAGCATGGTCTATTTCTTCAGTAGTTACTCCTGGCTTCACCATCATGGCAGCAACATCTAGTACTTCTCTAGCAAGCTGCAAGACAAAAGAACAGAAATGACTCATTAAGACAGACACTTGTCACGATGTAACTGTTCTTGCATGATTCATGTTCTTCAAGAAGATTCTCACACAAGCATGAAAAGATGTTCCTTCTCATATATTTTGGGCTTCTAATATTCTACAGAATGGACTTACCCTACATACTACCCGCATTCCTTCTATATCCTCTGAGGAAAGAATCTTTATCTGAGAAGTTCCTTTAAGGGCCTGTTCTGACTCAGACATACCTAAAGAGAAACATTGGAAAATGTTAGCTATTTAGAATTAATTTTATTTATAATCAAATCTTTCCTGTGCTACAGAAACTATGCTAACCTATTGAAATAGCTCTTTTTACAAAAAGCAGTAAAACCAAGAGAGACAGACCAAAGCACACCCTGAGCGTGTCATCATTCACATATTTAATCTTGGGAAAAAGTCAGAAAGATGCTTAGGGAACGTAGAGGCGAAGCATGACAGAAACTTACCATCTATCATCCATATTCGGAAAGCAAAGAAAAATTGCCTTCTTATTTGACTGGGCACTTAGCATATTTACAACCCCATACCAAAAAATCCATTATGAAACAAATTCATTAATATAGGCTAAATCAACCACAAACTTAACATCTGACAAAGGCAGTGTGCCTATAATTACCTAGGGGGTGATCAGCATAGTCCGGCCTTTGAATGTAACTTGGCACAGGCCTCATTGGCATCTAAATGAAACACAAGATTAATTCACTGGAATGCATTTATGTATCTGTCCTGTCTATCCTGAAGGTAAATAACCATTGTTTAAAGATGAACTGTTAAACTGGTACATTCAAGCCAAGCCATTTACTAAAAATTCTTAGTTCTTGGTTACCAGAAGAAAGCAGGTCCAAATAATAATGATAATTTTTTAAAAACCATGGTCCTAGTTTGATAATATTGACTGTGCAGGTTTTGATTCTCAGAGCACCTCCACTTGCCTCACGGAGAACAATGGTTCCTGCCAAACACCCATTGCCTCCATTTCTAGAACAAATGATTGCACTTTAACAAGTCTTAAACATATCTTTAAAGGAAGGAGTCTCACAGTAGTACAGCAGCTTCTAAAAACAACTCTCAGCATGTATTTGAAATATGAACTCGATTCCTGAGTGTTGTAAGTAAGACAATATTCTTAACTGACTTTGAAGTCTGTCCTAAGATCAGGAAGAGATATATTCTTCCAGTTGTTAAGAGTGTTAGAGGTTCATTCAACCATACCCAGAACAAACTGTTTACAGCCTGAACAGAACAATATTACACTACTCCTAGAAATTCTGTCAGAGGCATGCCTGGCAGCAGCCCCCTCTGCAACTGATACAAGAAGACTGCACCTTAACACTACAGCCTCTCATATTAATAACCTGGGTGATCAAGAGAGGCAATTTCTTTTTGAAAGGACAACAGGACATTCCCAGCTGAAAGGAGTACCAACTACAAGACTATATATGTTGAGGCAATGGCACTGAGGAAGAGCACTTTTACAAAGAGCAGAAACAGGGCCATGAACTTCGGTATCTTGGAGTAGAATTTGGAGTGAGCTGTTAGGACTGTTTGGAGGCTTAAGGAGGGGAAATGGTAGACTACCAGGGGGAAGCTTGGAAGTGTGGCTCATCTCAAGAATCATCTTATATGAGGATCAAGATTCAAATTGGATAGTACAGAATAGAAGGCAGTATTCAATATAGTGTGTGTTTGTGCCTGGTATAGCATCTAGACTTGTTTGGAAGAAGAGGAAGAACACTCCAACTGCTGTGTGTTAGCAGTTATACTTTTAGTACTTCCACTATCTGATAAAGGCTTTCCAGGTGGTCCCCTAGATGTGTTGCACAGATGTGTAGTCTTTCTGGTCAAGACCAGAATATTAATTACAACATCTGGAGTATCTCAAAGTAGAAAACATTGTTCTTTAGAAAGCAGGCAACTGGGCAGCCTGCTGGACCTGTATGGTGGACCAATCCTTGGAAAAAAAGATTAGGCAAATTTGGCAGGAAACCACTACTTTCCGTCGGTCAGATGGCACAGTTCTGACAACAGGGCCACAAGACAACGCAGTAGAGATATTCATGGCCTCCTCTGAGGATTTTAGTGATGTTGGTGAGTGGAGAGGAATAACCTCATCCAAGAAGCCGTGGAGACTGGATAGCACCTAGGGCTTCAGTTCCTTGGGTATCTCAAGAAAGAATTTGGTTATTTTGTGATTTGCCTAGAAGGTGAAGACACCTATTGAGGCAAAGCTGTATGGCACAGTTTTAAGTTGGGATAGGTTAGAGACTCTACTTTTCTGGATCTATGCTCTGATGACTATGGACACTGGCCATGTTCATTTGTTCATCCATTCATTTCTTTCTCTCTCTCCCCCATTCTTTCTCTCTTTCCCACTCTCCCCTCCTCCCACCTTCTCTCCCTCTCCCTGCCACACATAGCAGCTACATATGTCAAATGCCATACCACATTTTGATTATTTCTACATTAGAGGCCCAACAGATTTTGCAACATGTGATGCACAAATATAGGATGGCTGACACCCGGCTTGAAAGGAGTATGTGTGAAAAGGATCTAGAGGTCTTAGTAGACTACAACTAAATATGAGCCAACAGCCTGATGCAACAGCTGAAGAATCCAATGCAATTCTGATCTGCATCAACAGGAGTATATTGTCTAGATCAAGGTAAACAGTAGTGTCACTCTACTCTGCCTTGATCAGACCTCATCTGGAATACAGTGTACATTTCTAGGCACTTCAGTTGAAGAAGGATATTTACAAGCTGGAATATGTGCAGAAGAGAGTAACCAAGTTGATCAAAGATCTGGAAACCAAGTCTTATGAGGCACAACAGGGAAGTGGATATTCAGAAGAGAACTGAGAGATGATATGACAGCTATCTTTAAATATCTAAAGGGATGTCATGTAGAAGATGGAATGAGCTTGTTTTCAGGAGCTCCAGAGACTAGCAGACAAACCAATGGATTCAAATTACAAGAGAGGTGCTTCCACCTAAACATTAAGAACTTTTTCAGTGTAAGAGCAGTTTGACAGTGGAATAGATTGCCTCACAGTGTGGTAGGTTCTCCATCTTTAAAGGTCTTTAAACAGAGGTTGTATGGGCATCTTTCAGAATTGCTTTGGTTGTGTGTTCCTGCACGGCAGGGAGATGGACTAGATGGCCTGTGTTCCTTTCAACTCTAAAATTCTTTGATTTGTTTGTATCAAATTGTACTGCTGATTAGTGGTATATAATCCATCATTTCTAAACTGATAAATACTTGTGGTCTGGAGAATGGAGCATGAGATCAAGCCTATTAAATTATTGAATAGGCAGCTGAAATAGATTCGACTATACCTTTCACTTGTTCCCCTTTAGTAGAATTAATTTGCACTCTAATACAGTCTTATAATTTTAATAGCAACTGGAAATTTTCAGCTATATATAGTTCCAGAATAACTAATAACTGGAATGTTCTTCTGTGCAAGTCTCTAACAAAATAATAGTTATACAACCATTTTCTCCAGCTGAGAGACACAGCCACTAGAGAATTTCCTCACTGTGATCTGACCGATGGAAGGACTTAAAATGGACACATAATTTCAGCTACTTACCAGCGGATAATGGGGCCTGAGTTTACCAGTATACCGATAGCCAGCCCAGGGATCTGTGTTTATATCACCATCTACGGTCCAGGCAGAAACCTCCCGCTTAGCTTTCTCATCCTCTGCAAAACAAAAAGCAAGATTACAAAATAATTCTACTGGGATCATCAACTACCTGTAACAAAAACCAAAAGGGTATTTACCTACATTTGTTAGATTTGACTTTTCTTTCCCTTTTGTAGAAGGCTTAACGATACTCCTTTCTATATTTGTCTTACAATCCAGACCTGGCTACACCTGCACTGTTTATTTTACTGGAATTGATGTGTGATAAGGGAGACACACTCAGACATAAATCAGAACAAAAACACAGACCAAAAACTCCACTGTCCACCCATATCCTTCAGTGAAATAAACTCTGATTTGTTATTTCAGATCAAGAGCGTGCTTCAAATCCAGAACCAAACCCAGAACCAAACTGAGCTGATTCAAACGGTGAGATGTCTGAAGTGAGACATGACTCCACCAAAGCAGACCAACTCCAAATCTGAACTTCCTTGAAGATTTAGCAATTTGAATTTTGAGACTGTGTCTTCTAAAATGAGTATCTTTTTCCTTACACTCTCCATATAAGTTTGGTAGAAGACGGAGAGGAAGGGGTATAGTTTTGTGACTGGCAATTCTAGTTTCTCCATTTCACAGGGAAGGATATTGAAAAAATATCACAAAGTCCAGCACTTCTGCTAGTTCTCTGTCCTATAGCAGGAACTCAAGATTATGTTAGATGAATCTGTAGGACATGAGAAGTTTTAGTTACAGGTGCCTGTCTGGAAAGTGTCAGTGGTTCAAATTCTTTTGCCAGTGCAGATCCCACTCCAGTCCTATTCTACTCTCTGTGATTGTATACCAACTAAATAGGAGATTAAGGAAGTCATAACTGTTTGTCATTTATCATTACTTTCTCCCCACTGTGCTTATCCTTCTGAATTATAGTTAGCCCTCCGTATCTGCAGATTCTGTATTCATGAATTCAACCAACCATGTCACAAAAATATTTTTAAAAAACCCAAAAAACAAACTTTGATTTTGTCATTTTATATAAGGGACACCATTTTATTATACCACTTTACATAATGGGACTTGAGCATCCACAAAGCTTTGTATTCACAGGGGTACTGGAACCAAACCCTAGCAGATACTGAGGGCCCACTCTACTGCACAGTTTTTGTCAAAAGACCCTTCTATGACAGATGCTATTTTCATACAAATTATCCAAATATCTGAGATATGGCTAAGTAATTTACTTTCACTCCTCTTCTATAGAAATCTCCACAGATAGCCTTTTGAAATTTTTTTGAACTACGATCTCTGTTTTCTGTTATTTTCATAATAATTGCTCACAAAAACCCGCAGAGTGGAATGTCTCCTTTAAAAAAAAATCTAAATAGTAGAGCAGATTCAAAACTTGCTCAGAACTTCCTGCACTTCCTCTTTTTAAAACAGGTATGCTCGATTCCCTCAGAAGTGGGACTTATTCTTCCAAACACCATCCAATTCTGCCAAGCAATGACGAGATCATTGGCAGTTTGAAAAAAAATGTTGTTCTGCGCCTTCAAATCATTTCTGACTTATAGCAACTCTAAGGTGAACTATCACAAGGGGTTTTTTGGCAAGATTTGTTCCTAAGAGGTTTGCCTTTGCCTTCCTCTGAGACCAAAAGAATGGGTTTTCATGGCTGAGTGGGGATCCATTATTGGTTTATTTCCAAATGTAGTCAAGTTTTATATTAAAATCATGATGAAACAGTCAGCCTCCAAATTAATCCAAGCTGGCCTGTTTACAGAATGCTGAATCAGAATTTGAAGTTAGGGCCCTTTCACACTACACCATTATAGCACAATCATTCCACTTGAACTGCCATAGATGCTTCCTATGGATTCTGGAGTTTGTATTTTCAGGGATTCTCCTGCTTAAGAGTTCTGTATATCCTTCCCTAAACTGAAAATCTCAGGATGCCACCGGATGGAACCATGATAGTTAAAGTGGAATCATAGTACTATAAATGTACAACGTGAACAGGTCATTAATTTTATGGTTGTACAAAACCCTGTTTCAATGTCTCTGGTGTGCCATTAACTTTCTGCATGCTTTTTTTTAAGAAAAATTCTTTGAACTCCTTGTACAACTTTGACTGTTGCTTTTACTACCTCCTCAAATATTTAGTAGCAGTTGCTGAAACAGTGTAGAATAGCAATTGTTTATGAAACAAATGTCCAAAGTCCTGCACACATCTACAGAGACTCTATTGAGCACAAACATAATTATCCACGGAAGATTAGAAAATAAACAGACCTTTTCAGCAGAAGAGACTAAACTGATATACCTCTCATGGTTGTACTACTTCATACTTCATTTGTGGGTTCATGTGACTGAATACTCCTCCACATAGATTTATTTAAAAATCTCTATACACAGCAAAGAAGCATGCCAGGCAGAAAGCTAAACTAGAAACCTTCTTCCCAAGATTGCTCAGTTTTAATTTTGTTTTATGAGAAGGAGCAATCCACCCCATACGAGTGCATAGCTCCAACCTGAAATGGCATAACTTGTACCCGAGTTTACCACCCTGATAAAAACAAGACTAGAATTAGTATGCATTTGGAAAGGACTGCCTGATAGAGTAGCATCCCTCCTCCCAATGGCTTGAGGTTGTCACTGATGTCGAGACAACAACAGAACATGATAAAGGCAAAAAGAAATGTTTGCTTACTTGCTCTCTTGTGTAGCAACTTGTGGGTAGCCCAGCTTCCCTTAAAACATTCCTAAATAAAGAAAATGGTATAAAATTAAAAATGCTTTGAAATTCATTAACTTCATATGAGTAAAATAGTTCATCAGATTTCTAAAGATATCCTACAAAGGGGGGAAAGATGTTGTTCTCATCACACCAATCTCTACTTCAGTAGGATAGTTTGATTTCTAGTGCCCAACAACTCTGCCACAAGTGCATATGTCTAATATCTTACTCCAGCGCATGACCTTTTAAAATATCAATCCTGAATTTGGACTCATGGAGCTACTTCCCATTTCCCATTGCAATAGTATTTGCTTTGGCTACACTGACAATTGTAACAAACATGAAATATAATCAGATGCCTTCTTTAACCTCAGAGTGAACATACTCCAGGAGAACACATAGCAGTAAGGATTAAGAAAAAAATAGCTCCATGTCATTAGGACTGCAAATAAAGTAGAACATAAATGTTGATTTGTAGATCCCATCTCATCTTGGAAGCTAAACAGGGTCACCTCTAGTTAGGACTTGGATGAGAGACCACTAATGAATACCAGGGGCTGTACGCTATATGTTAGAAGGAACTGGCAAAACCACTTCTGAGTATTTCTTGCATAAGAAAACCCCATGAAATTCATACAGTTGTCTTAAGTTAACAGGTGACTTGAAGACACATACACACACATCATTCCCATATCATCTACAGTGGAGCTTTCCAAACTGTGTGTCGCAAGACGTTAGTGTGTCGACTGCAGTGTGCAGGTGTGTTGCATGAATGTAACAGGTGGAGGGTCTGTCTCTTCCACCTCTGCAGCAGGCCAGGCCTGGTTGAAGGGGCTGCTTCTGCTGCCGCCACCACTCCAGGCTGAGGAAGACCCCCATGCTGCGGGGGCAGCAAGCCAGGTCCAGGTAGAGGGGCTACCTCTGCTGCCGCCCCAGCCTGAAAACCCTGTCGAGGGCAGGGGTGGCGAGCCTCCCCTCCACTTACTGAATTACTAATGAATTCTTGTATCACGAAAAGATGCATATCTAAAAGATGTGTCACCAACATGAAAAATTTGAAAAGCTCTGATCTACAGGATAATGAGATATGTCTTGCCCTTTTCACCAACTGTTCTTGCAATCTGTGACAATAATTTTTGTGCAAACTGTGATACAACACAAAACCACAATAGCTACACAAAACTACAGTGTTTGTCCTGTGGGCTTCTAAAAATTAGAAACACTGAATGGGGGTGGCAGTTTGTACCTTTTTCTTGAATCTGCTAGACTTTCTTGTTCTCTGTATATCTGTTCTGATTTACAAATGGAAAAAGACAGTATATTGCAGATATACTCATGTGCAAATTATGGAAAAACCTCAATTAAAAAAACATGCTTTGTCTTGTTCTTGTGTTGGAGGCAAGAGCTTTCACAGAGGCTGCCAATTTCTTAGCAGGCTGTCTTGACATTGGAAAAAGCATCTCTAATTAAGAACAAGAAGTGTTGTAAATATTCTCCACATCCCTAATGTGATTCCACATTCAATCATATGAACTCCTTCCCCACTCTGACTGCATTAAAAGCAGGTATGTCTCTTTCATCATCATCATGTGATCATTTTACAGTAGAACTACTAAGAAAAACAACAGTATTTACAGCACTGGAAGATTTTCCACGCTTTCAGTTTACTATCTCCAAACTGATTCCCACTTATTCAGGAACACTGATTTGCAACTGATGCAGAGAGAAGACCCTTTTGCTTGCTTTGTTCGGCTGATCTGAACTCTGGCTTCTTCATAAAAACCACAAGATTCATCTGACAAAGCATAACTCCTGAAACCTGACAGAAGTGAAGCCTAATGTTTTGGCCCACAGTGCTCTTACTTAGAAGCAAACTCAGCTAAAACCAGTGGAACCTGCTTCAAAGTGAAGGCATTTAGAATAAAAGTGTCAGAGAACGGCTTTTCTTTCTTCTTTTAATCACCCTCAAAAAGAAGAAATCATGCATTTGCACGCACGTGAGAGCAACATTTAAAGAAATCATTAAGCTTCAGAGCCAACTATATTTTTAAAATATTCAAGGTTTCTGCACTTGTTTTATTCAAACCCTTCCATGTTTCAGTCAAACTCATGTCCTTACTATTATACCAAAAAGAACGTGATTTTACACCCCTGTAAGCAATAATCAAGGCCTTTAAGTTCTAGATATGATAAAGAAAACAAACTAGAATTATTGCATGAATAATAAAAAAAAATGTCCAGCAAGTAGGATTCCCAAGTGTCCTATTTTGTATAGCATGTCCTATATATAGTAGCTATATGGGACAGCCAAATTTTGTATTACCGGTACTTGACTTGTGGACAATGGGAGTCAGCTGTGGTCCAAACAGATCAACCTCTGAGCGTTTGGTATGCAGCAAAATAGCCTGATCTCTACAGATGACTGAGAGAATATTACGTAAAGAGGCCCACCTCAGTTTTTGTCTGAGGAAGGCCTCTCATTATTGTTCTGGGGATTCTGCAAGATCCCTCATCTCGCAAGAGTCTGGAATTCTCACAAGAGGTCCTCCTCCTCATGAGACTTGAAGTAGGCCTGTCTTAACTTGGAAATCCTAACAGCAAAGAAAAAAGGTTCAAAACAGCTGTTTCCCTAACTTCAGTTGCACTGAGCATGAAAACTTAGTGCCAACATGGTTTAGAGTGCTTGTTATCAGCTTTGAGGCAAATGCCAACTACATTCCTACTGGGACAGAGGTAGACTTGCATCAGTTCGTTATGCTTTGACCATCTCTTGTTTGGATTGCTGCAATACATTATAGGTGGAGCTTTGGAACTGGCCCAGGAAGTGACCAATATGATATTGTGCCGGTATTTTGCCATCTGCCTTGACTGCTGCTCTGGGCCTCATTCCACATACTGGTTTTAACTATCAGAACCCTGAACAACTTGGGGCCAGATTACCTGAAGGAACAGCTCCTCCTAAATCCATCTACCCAGGTCCAAAGATCCTCTGTCCTCCAGCTGCTCCTGACAAATGATCAATATAGTGGGTGGCCTCAATAAAGAGAGAAGACTCCCTGTGTGATACAGCCTCCTTGGAGAAACTTACCTGGCACCCATATTATGTCCTTTTCCATGCCAAGAACTATTTATTCTCCTTAGCATTTTAAAAACCATTCTAACTATTTTATTACCCTTCTGTGTTGCTGCTGGTATGAATTTTATCTGGTGGTATGTATCAAGTATTTTTATTCTTTGCTGATTTTTTCCTGGTTTTATTTTATTGCTAGTTATTATTTGATTGTTGTATTATATTTTTTAATGTTTGTATACTTAGAGAGTATTTGTCATCGGGCTACTTAACAGTGTAATAAATAAAAAATAGAGGGGTGGGGAGTATGTAACAGAAGAACTAGAAAAGTGGCCTTGCTGCTACTATAGTTTATTTTTGAATCCAACTGTGACATTTAACAATCAGTATGGATAAGCATGCATTTTCCATGTGGACTGTGTCAGGCTATCCAAAAGGACAACAAAGTCATCACCTGAAAAAGACCTACAAATATTCAGTGCTTAGAGTTATGGTTTCTCACACATAAATAGCATGCTGATGTATCTCCTGTCAATACAAGAAGTCTAAATGACAGGTAGGCAACTTGCTGCTCTCCAGATGATTTGGACAATAATTCTCATAATCGCAAGTCTCTAGCCATGTTGGCTGAATTTATGAAAGCTGTAATCCAAAATATCTGGAAGATACCAGGCTGACCATGTCAAATGAGCCAGAAACAAATATAGCTAAAGAAAGGTTCCTGGTTTGTTACTTTCTACTAAACCAGATTCTAGTTTTTTACTCTAGATCCTAAATCTAGTTGCTAGCCCTAATTTAAGCTGACCCACTGAATGGTAAAAACACTCGTGTAAAATCCATTGATTCACTGAGTCTAATCTAATTGGAATTAATACTTGGATTTAGGCTCTCGTTTTTAGATGATCAACAAGTAACTCCTGAACTCTCCACAGAGAGACATGAGACTACACTGGATATTTAGCTACTCTGTTTACGTACTTTCCAAGGCATTCTGATTACTAAAATCTGCAAACCTATTTATGTATGAGGATAACAAGGAAGTCATCAATATCTTCAATGCAACTTTGCATTATATACTGTAAATATCTTACAAAAATCAAGCAGGGCATTTTAGTCACTGCATGCTTCAACCATTTTGAAATATTAATTATGAGCTTGTTTGAAAGTAAAGACAATCTCAGTAAGCAAAATTTTCTGTGGAACAGATATATTGAATGTAAGAGATATATGTATGTATAGCTAAGACACAGAATGATTCTGCTCCAAATATATGCTGAAGTTCATTCCCTTTCCACCAAAGGAACTTGCCACTGAAGAAACTTAAAAGAAACCTGTAGGAGGAAGCTTGTGACTACTGAATGGTGAAGTCAATGTAGTCTACAGGTGCCCCAGTTACGTTTTTGAGCATGACAATGCTCCAGAGCTAGCCAAAGTGATGACAAATTAAAATACTTCCAGAGTTGGTATTTGCCTTGGATTATATATAGAGCAGAAATCTGTTATGCATCAAAACACCTTAAAAAGTTTTAGAGGCAAAACTGAAGCAAATAATCCAAAATGCTTGGAAGCACCCAAAAAATTACAGTCATCTCCTGCTTTCCATGGTTTTAGTTAACTATGATGAACTGTAGTCCAAAAATATTAAATGGAAAATTCCAGAAATAAACAATTCATACATTTTAAATTGCACATCATAATTTCAAGTGTCCCAGCTGGACATAAATCACCCCTCTCGTCCAGTATATCTATGTTGTATATGCTACCTGCATATGTATGTATGCATGCACAGGAAAAACGTAGCTTATACAGGGTTTGATACTATCCCTGGTTTCAGGCATGCACCGGGGTCTTGGAACTATCCCCTGGCAGATAAGGAGGGGCTACTGTACTTATAGATAGATGGAGGGGGAAACATAGCTACTGTTCAACCCCTTTCTCTCTGCAAACGCCTGCTAAATCTTGATGACAGAGCTGAAACAAACAGATAAAACAGCTGTTGCACTTGGAAACATAGCCTGAGAGACACAAAAGGAGGCCAGCTTCAGCATTTCTGTGACCTGCTTGTAACAGTAATACTAGCAGTAGTAGTAGAGAGTAGTAAGAAGTATTTACTCCTGGGTCAGTTTTTTCCACTACTGTGATTGTCACAAATCCAAACACACTCTTTGTCATAAGATCCCGGCCTGTTTAAAAACCCAAAGGGCGATGTTTGAGCCACTGAAACCGATCAGGAGCAAAGGTTGAGAGGAGAATTGCCTTGTGGGGTGGAGTGGCTTTGGAGACTTTTGCTGAGCGATCCTACACATAACAGAGACAGTGGAAAACTTGGGGGGGAGACAGAGAGAGGCCATCTCTGCACTGGACTGTTACTGCGCTATTATTCCACTTTCAACATCCTCTGGAATCCTGGGGCTTGCAGGCCCCTCCCTAAACTGCAAGTCCCAGGATTCCATAGGATGTTGAAAGTGGAATAATAGCGCTGTAACAGTTTCGTGCGGAAATGTAGAGAGAGGGGAAGAAAGCCCTGCGTGCAATCAAGAGAGGGGAAGCGGCGATCCCAGCTAAAGCTGACATTGGGAGTGAGTCCCACTGAACTCAGTGGGGCTGCCTTCTGAGAAAAACGTGCTCGGGCTGCAAGAAGGCCAGGCCCAGCCACCCTCGCATGCCCTGAATCACCCCTGCCCGGGAGAGAGGCAATTCTCTCAAAGAGGCGCACAACAAATGGCACCGTAAGGTAAACGGGGTAGGGTAGGGTAGGGGAATGAGCAGCCGCTTTTCCGTCCCTTCTCAAGCCGAAGAGCAGCGGGGACCGGGGCTTCCAGAGCCAAGCGCGCAGCGAGCGAGCAAGGGGCGCCCCGAGGCCGCTTACCTGCGAGCAGAAATAGGAGCCCTGGATGCCCAGCTTGATGCAGGTGGGGCACTGGAGCTTGGCCTCGCTGCTGCACCCCGCCGTCTCGCACACCCGGGGCTCCACCGCCGCCATGCTGTGTGGCTGTTGCCGCCGCCGCCACCAGAGCGACCCAGGCGGGCGGCAGCCACCGGGAAAGGGAGGAGGGAAAGGCGGAACTCTCCGCCCGGAGGTCCCCCGACTGAAACGGGGAGGAGCTCCGGGGCCCAGCTGGCCGCTTGGCTCGGCTTTTCCTTCCTGCTCCGCCTGGTCACTCCGCCCTCGAGGGCGACGAGGCGGGGGAAGGTAGACCACAGAGGACGGGTGTTTTGGGAGGGAACGGGTGGTAGACAGGGATTCGTTTCTGTCAGGCCTCGGCCGCAGAACCTGTGTCTCGCCTCTCTCGCCTCATGGCTGGAGTGAGCCCTGCTCCTCCTTTCCTATTCTCTTACTGGCGCATGTACCCGCTGTTGGCTGTGATTTTATTTTCTCTTAGGTGATACTTGGTAGAAAGATTTGAGATCCTGTGTCTGTAATTCCCCAAACTGTCCTCTCCAGTACCTGTAACTTTTCCCCATATTCCCCAATCCAATCTGTAGTCAGAGTTATTAACATAAGAGAGGTTGGGTTCCTGAGGGAATACACAGCCCTCCTCCTTGCTGCTAGGCCTCATCTCCTTAGCAACCAGCCTGGTCAAGACAGACACAGTTGAGTGAGGCCCCAGAGTTCCCTGGTTGAGAATTCTAAAGGCCCCTCCCTAAACTGCAAACCCCAGGATTCCATAGAATGTTCTTAGGCAGCCATCCATATGAGATCTTCGCCTGATACAGACAAACTTTGACTTTTATATGTTAGATAAGAAATGAGAAAGCGTCTCCCATCCCTGGGCATGTGCGCCATGCACCTCTGAGGTGAATACTCCCTGAGGAGTTGGAGTGGGGTAGGTGTGTCTCGTTTGCATGTTTAAACACTGGAGCTGTGGAGCAATTGGGGTGTGTCAGACCAGGCCTTAAGGCAGTGGTTCTCAACCTGTGGATCCCCAGATGTTTGTGGACTTCAGCTCCCAGAAGCCCTGAGCATTGACCATAGTGGCTGGGGCTTCTGGGAGCTGAAGTCCACAACATCTGGGGACCCACAGGTTGAGAACCACTGCCTTAAGGACTTTGTAATGTGAGCGAGATACTGGAAGACTGTAGCTTGTGGATCATCAGGCCACCAATTTATGGTAATTTCTGTAGTTTTTATCAAAATTCTTTTTAAAAAAAGGCAGGAGGAGGGAGATTATTGAAGGACAGAACATGCCAAAAGGAGAGATTAAGTCTTTAATGTGATGAACCTGGTAACAGTCCTCCTCCTGCCATTTAGGCATAATCCTTGTGAATATTTTGGATTGCTTTTCCGTCTAACCTGGAGAGTTTCCTCGCTATAGGACTAAAGCACAGTACTGTGATTCCACTTTAACTGCCATGGTTCCATTTCACCAAATCCTGGGATTGGCTGTTTAGGGTGGAGTGTTTAGAATTTTCAGCTAGAGAGCTCTAGTGCAGTAGTGTCCAACCTTTGGGCCTCCAGGACTTCAGCTCCCAGAGTTCCTGACTGTTAACAAAGTAGTTAGGGTTTCTGGGAGTTGAAGTCCCAAACACCTGGAGGACCAAGGGTTGACACTGCTGCTCTAGTACCTCACCAAACTGCAAATCCCAGGATTCCATAGGATGTAGCCATGGCAATCAAAGTGAAATCATAGGCCATTTTTGCGCTACACTGTTATAGTGCTATTATTCCACTTTGAACATCCTATGGAATCCTGGCATTTGCAGTTTAGGCAGGGACATTTAAAATTCTCAGCCAGAGACCTCTTTGGCATCGGTAAATTACAAAGCCCAGAATTCCACAGAATGTTGAAAGTGGAATAATAGCACTATAACAGTGTAGTGCAGAAAGGCCTATAGTGTTATACTTGTGCATTGTGATTAGGCCCCTAGACACAGTCTATGAAGGATTTCCAAAGGATTTCCAAAAATCTTCAGTGGGACTATCCTTTAAAACCCATGTTAGTTTGGCAGCTTGGACTAACCTAGCAACTTAAGTCCATTTTTTCATCATAGGTGGTTCAGTTCATTTGCAGGTTTGAGCGAAGTATTCTTCGTGCTATCATATAACAAAGAAGGAATCCATGCTTATTGTCCAGTTCTTTATCCATAACATCCAACAAAAACATTTCTGGTGACATTACAAAATCCATCTTTAAAAAATTTTGGATTAATACATACATCTTAGACCAATAACTTTTCTTCTTCAAGTATACCACATATGAAAAATGTTACCACCGTGAACTGGCCTAGTTTTAGTGAGATAGAGATATCATTTTGATATCATAATTCGGTCTTACTTGACTCTCAGCCACGTGTTTGGAAAACGCCTTGCCGGACAAGCGCTGAGCTAGGCATGGTCATTCAAAATTCCATACATAGCCAGTTCCGCGTTAGGGGAGAACGCTGATACAAACACCCCAATCAAAAATGCAAAGTAAAACAAAACGGACTCTCTGCGTGAGAGGACACCCTAGCGAGCTAGCCACTTAACAGCTGGGCTAGCCCATCTACATATCGGCTATACCATTGTCAATTCGGTTCACATTTCAATCATGTAAATTCTGACCTTTTGGAGGCCTTGTCCCCAGTCCAGAACTCATTGTTCTCATTCAAAACTAGACTAGCCTGCGGTCGTCTTTCACCCTATAAAAATGCCTTGTTCTTGAGAGCTCTTTGGAACTCTCGCTGGGCCCTGCTGAAATCACTTGAGCCAACGGAACTTTCATTGGATCACTGAGCTGAAATCACTCAACCCGTCCGGAACTCTTGCCGGACCACCTTGTTGCCGCTTGGCCCTCCAGATTCCCCTCGGTCTCCACACCGGGTTTCTTCATCTTCAATTTGGCTGCTCCAGGACTTCGGACGGGTGGCGTATGGTTTATTTTCCCCCAACCTCTTTCTCTCTCGTCCTTTCTTAGTTAGGAGTATGCTTGTGTTTTTATTATTTTTGCTTAATAAATATTGTTATTGTTTGAACTGTTTGCCTCCTCACTGACCTGAACCGGTATACATAGGATAAAAGATCTCACTGCGTTGCCCTGCCTCTCATTAGCCAAGAGAGTGCTCCAGCTAATTTCCCCAATTTTGCTTGTTTGGTTTGGTTATTTGGGCATCCCTCCCGGGACCCCCAGTTTACAGGGTAACAAAAAAGGAGCCCCTCTTATCTTGATATCCCCAACATTGACTTAAATCATTCTTGGACCTTTGCAACAGCTTATTTGCCGTTAGATGCCATCTGTCCTTCATCTTATACATGTTTCTTTTCAGTTACTACACACAGTAAATTTTATATATTGACACCACATTTTTTCCCCTACATCCATTAGAACATTGTGCCCAAAATTTTGGGGCCACGTTATACTCTTTAATAGATTCATCATCTGTCTCTAGTTTCAAAAGCTACTTGTCCACTTTTTTAATTACATGGTCATCATCTTTACACAATTCTAAATAAAACTCATTTTCTCCAGTTTCTGTGGCTAGATCTGTCTTGTCTTGATTAAATCTATTCCTGAGTTGCCTGTAGGCAAACTAATTAAGATCTGTGCCTTCCTTAAGAAGCACCTCATTTGATTGAAATCCCCAGCTGTCTGGTTCAAGGTACAAAAGGTCATCATAATGCAACCAACTCTGAGTTTTAAACTATTCTTTGCTGGAAAAGTCTTCATGGGATGAAGTGGCTAATATTATCTTAGGAAAAAGTTTCTACTTATATTTATGCCACACTTTTTAGAAGAGTCTTTCTAATATAATGATTTTTAAATTCAACATGTACCTTAACTTCATTATACCACAGATAACCATGCCACTCAAATCTTAAGTCATTACCTTCAGTTTTGTGGTGTTGTGCTTTATAGTGTTGTTGCTTGTTTTATTCGGTTGGAATTTACAGATTTCTTTATTTTTGTGTGTTATAGTTGTTCAGTGCCATCAAATCATCTCCAATTTATGGTGGATTTATTAATTCATCTCTCAATTTATGAATAAGAGACCTCTAGATTACCCAGTTATCAACAGCCCTGCTCTGGTCTTGCAAAATTCGACATCTGGCTTCCTTGACTAAGGGCCTTTCCACACTACACTACACTTTCAACATCCTGTGGAATTCTGGGGTTTGTAGTTTAGGGAGGGACATTTAGAATTCTCAGGTAGAGAGCTGTTTGGCCTCAGTAAACTACAAACCCCAGAATTCCATAGGATGTTGAACATGCAGTAATGGCACTATAGCAGTGTTGTGTGGAAAGTCCCTGAATCTATCTACCAGTAATGAGATCTTCCTCTTTTCCTACTGCCTTCTACCTTGCCAAGCATTATTGTCTTTTCTAGGAAGTCATGTCTTCTCATGATAAGTCAAAACTATGACAGCCTCAGCTTAGTCATCTTGGTTTCTAGGGAGAGAGATTTCAGGCTTGATTTGAGGTAGCATCCATTTATTTGTCTTTCTGCAGTCCATGGTAACTCACTTCATATATGGTAAAAGTCCTTGTTCTAGAATTTTGAGCATCATTTTGCTTGCTTAGGAAGTTAATGCAATGCAAACCTTTGGTTGCAACATTCTCTGGTTTCCCCTTTTTGGTGACTGGAATGCATATTGAGCATTTCAAAACAGTACGCTATTCTTTTGTTTTCCATATTTGTGGACAGACTTTAGTTAGAACTAGAGTATGTTACTGCAGTTTAGGCCTACTTGGCAATAGCACTAGCTATCATTTTGATATCAATAATTCAGCTTTATTCTACCACCCTTCTCCATGTGTTTGTGAGGCCCCTGGACAAGCCCAGAACTAGGCTCGGCCATCAAACGCTGCAATATCCCAAGACAATACAGGCAGGCCAGAAATAGCCAGATCACCGCTTTAGGAGACCTCTCTGCAAACACCCTCATTATGTATGCATGCTGTTTACAAAGGACTCCCTGCCCCGAGCAGGTAACTTGGCAAGCTAGAAGCTTAAATGCCAAGCACTGAGCATTTGCATACAGTCTACCTCTTTGTCAATTCGGACTTCACCCAATCATGCTAAATTTTGACCTTTCGGAGACATTGTCTCGCGTCCAAAACTCATTGTTGTCCCTGAGTAAGGCATAGCCTGCAGTCACACTTCTCCCTATAAAAACCCCTGATTCTGAGACCTTCCTCGGATCGCTCTGGACTTCCATCCAGCCTTGTTGCCGCTTTGTTTGGCGAGCTGTCCCCTCAGTTCCACGTACTGAGACTCCAGACCAACGAACTCAAGCTTCAGGACAGGTGTCGTATCACCCAATTCAACAATCCCTCTCAAAATCCCTCTATACCACTCCAACCTTTATTTTCCTTAGCTACTTGTGTGAGTGTGGTGCATACACTGTCTGTAGTTAATAAAATCTCAATTATTCTTAAACTTGGTGTGCTCCTTGGCTTGGCCTGACCCCGTAAACATTGGGTTACAAGATCCTGCTAAGTTATCCTGCCTCTCGTAACGCTAAAGCAGTGCTCTGAGCTAATTTTCGCCACCTATAGTTGAGCACATTTTGGAGTCCCTCCCGGGACCCCCAGTAAACAGGGTAACAAGTAGATTCAGTTCTACAGATATGCCATCTATTCCTGGTGATTTATTTCTCCCAAGTACACCAACTGCAGCTTCTACTTCATTTTCTAAAATTGTAGATTCATTTTCAGTGGTTCTTCCTCAAATGAATCTGCCATCCTTTCATCTCTTTGTATATAGCTCTTCTATGTATTGTTTCCCTAGTCTTTTTATTTCTGCTTCCTCATGCAATTTGGTCCCTTGCTAGTCATACAGAATCCTCACTCTTGGTTTAAATTTCCTTTGATTTCTCAGATTTTGTGAAGAGGTTGCTTGTTCTATCTTTTTTGTTATGTTTTACTTGGGCATAGACTGTTAAACTGGTTCTCTTTGTCCCTGCACACAAGTCACTGAACTGTTGCATTCAAGATTCTGACCCTGTTTCTGTTCCCTTTTACTTATGCTTCTCATCTGTCAGCCAATGAGGCTTTGCTTTCTTTTTGGCTGTAAATAATGTCTTTTTGCATTCTTCCCTCAAAATAGCCCTGGCTTCAGTCCAAATGGCTTCTGGTTCCCAGTCAATTGGGCTTAATAGTGCAAATCTATTTTTTATGTAATCTTTAAATTCTACAGGGAAGTGCTTCAGGTTATATTTTGGCACAATGGTTCATCTATGTTCTTCTTTAGCTTTATGCTAATTTTTGATATTAGCAGTTCCTGGTCTGTACCTCAATCTGCTCCTGATCTTGTTTTTGCAGAGAGAGTGGCACTTCTCTATCTTCTGCTTCCAATTATAATCTACTTGATTTTTATATTGGCCATCAGGTGATGTCCATCTGTAGAGTCACCTCTTTGGTTGCCTGAAGAATGTGTTTGCGATGAACAAACTGTTGGCCTCACAAAAATGCTATCATCCAAATTTTCCAACAGTCTTTGAGTATGTTCTGGTTCCTGCTTGTGCATTCTAATCACCTATGATTAACAAGAAGTCCTATGTATGATCAGTTTCCTCTTGGGCTGCAACACAGAATGTCTTCCTCTTTTGCCTTTATTGTTGGAGCATAAATGTGGATCATGTTATATTAATGGGTTTCACCTGATGTCTTATTGATATTATTTGGTCAGATTTTGCATTACGTTTCCTGGCTGTTTTTGCTGTGTCTCTTCTCAGGATTAATGCCACCCCGTTTCATTATAGTTTTTCATTTCCAAAGTAAAGCACTGTGTATATCTGATTGAAACTCCGATCCTATCCACTTTAGCTCATTCACCGCAAGTATTGCAACGTTTATACGTTCCATTTCTTTTTTTATGATATCTAGCTTTCTCTGATTCATGCTTCTCACATTCCATGTTTCTATAATATGTGTTATGTAGATTTGGACTTTCCTTTCACCTCTGAGCATGTCAGCCTCTGAACATCCTTTCAACTTGAGTCCAGTTGCATCATTAACCACAGCACTACTCATAGTTGTCTTCTGCTCTTTCCCAGTAGCTCATTGAACACCATCCAACCTGACAGTCTCATCTTCTGGCACTATCTCTCATTTCATTTTGGATTGTCTCATCATAGGGTTTTCATGATAAAAGATATTCGGAAATGGTTTACTGGTGCCTTCTTCTACACAGTACTAACAAGTGTTAGCTATGGTTCTACTGCCATTGTGTCTGAGATATCCTCTGCCAGTATTATACCGCAGTACTACTGCTGTCCAATAGCCATTTGGCCCATTTAGTCTAGCTCCTCAGTAAAAACCTGTTTGACATGAGAGAGCCTACTGGCAATGGTGATACTATCAGCATATCCTCTTGCCTCGCAAAAGCATGCAATCCCACCGCTGCAGAAAGATAGTGCCATGGTGATATATTATTAATTTTATGTCATAGGCCACTTAGAGGCCTCTTTTTACACAGACAAACTGGTATAATATAATACAGCTATGTTGTGTATAATTCAGGATAGAAATGAATAAGGGTGAGAAATTGTAGAGGAATTTATAAATCCTGACACACTAATGTCTGAATCCTCACTGAATCATGGCTATAAATACTCAAGTGCAGAGGTGGGAACAATATGGCCCCCTAGATGTTCTTGGACTACAGGTTGCTGCAGTCCTTTCTAGCATAGCCAGTGGTAAGGAATTCTGGGAGTTGCAATCCAACACCCGGAGAGCTGGATGATTCCCAGCCCTGCTGAAATATTTCTCATAAGCTGGAAATCCCCTTGACCTTTCTAAAATGATGCATAATGTTACAAATACTATAGATTTGGTGATTCAAGCCTCCAGTTAAGCAAGATGTAGTGTTGATGTAAAGACTCATCCAGACTGGTCAGATAAACCTATTATGTGGCAGTTTTCATTGCTGTACTTTTATTTCCAACATAGAAATGACATTTTGCTTGTTCCAGTAATTCCTGGTTGCTCATCACAACTTTTTACTCTGTAGCTGAATGCAACTCTCTTTCCTGTCCTGCCACATTTTGAATTCTAATTCTATGTATTTACTAATTGTTGTGGTTCATTTCAGTTTGTTTTGGAGCAGAGCCTTCTGCGTCCAGTGATGTGGACTTTTTATGCTTTTGTACTTTATTTGAATTTCCAGTTTCCTAACAGCTAAAGCCAATTTCCCTCTTTTCTCTTTATTTCACTCTGTTCTTCTTCCTGTATTGTTTATCTAGTATGATAGTGATAGACAGTCCATATATATATTTCTTGCACTACAGTTGACAGGCAACTTTAAGAAGAATGGAGAAAAGATCAAATGGTGGGGAAAGAGATCAATAAGGGTAGATTCCATCCTGCCTTCCTAAAACTGTTACATATAGCAAGCACCTAGAAACATGGAATTGAGGCAAGAAGAACTGCAAAATCTTATCAAAATCAGATAGAAAATAGCTCACAACCTTGCGAACCAAAAGCTAATCTGGATGAGGCGCAAGTTTACATTATTTTGCATGTGTTTCACAATGAAATTAAGTGGACGCAATCCAGCAAAACCTAGTCATGACTAAAGCTGCTTTTTTGAACATACTTATTAGGGAGTAATCCTCTTTAAACAAAATTAAATTTACTCCATGCAAATATGGATCATTCTTGTGCAGACTTATTTGGAAGTAAGCCCCACTGAATTCTGTGGTACTTCTAAAGATTTGGCTGTAAGTCCTGCTTAGATTTATGACACAAGTGATTCATGACAAAAGTCTAATTCCATTGTTTTTGATAAGGACTGATCATCACAAAGTAAGTCAACATTTGCTGTTCAGTGCCTGCTGTCTATTTAAAGTATTATTAAAGCTAAGTATAGAATGAAAAGGCATTGCTTACTGTGTGTTTATTTTCCAATGTATACAATGATTTCTATGTAGATTTCTAACTTGGTAGATTTTATTTCTAAAGCAGCAATTACATGGAAAACTATTGCCTTATGAACCCTAATAAATAAGCATTATTCTTCCTGGACTTTTTGTCTCATCATGATTCCTGCCTAATCATACTTGTGTGACTAGATCATGTCATTTTGGTTCAATCGGATCTTGTCAACAGCATCTGCTCACTTAAAAAATTAATTAATAAACTGATTGTTCCTCAATTTATTCAGCCATATGAGTTTGTTTTGAACACTGGATTCTAGCATTTCAAATGTGCTTTGTATGAAGGTCTTTATAAAGCGTGTCTCCTTTCCCAGCCCTTAGCTGGGAAGGAGAAAGAAAGGGAGAAGGGGGAAGGGGGAAAAATAACATGAAAAGAAATGTGGTAGAATCTTTAAGACTAACTGGTTTTCATTTTTGTGTGAGCATTCATGGATATGAACCCACTCCTTCAGATGCAGTACAAGGTGATAATAAATGCTCAGGTATAAAGCATATTGTTGTTGTTGGAGTGGAACGGAATTTAGTAGGATCCAGAAAGATGCAAATCATGACCCTTGCCCTAAATTTTTGAGGGACTACCAAATGTGATACAGGTCTTTCAAAACTTTACAGTGGTCAGTTAGTGTTGATGTGTGAAAGCAATAAATCTGCTTACCAAAAGTCAGTTTCCCAGGACTCAAAGTCTCCCTGAGAAGATTCTTTTTGTTATATGTGCAGTAGCCAAGAGTCTTGTATGTAGTGGGCTATGAAGCCATTGCCTTTGTTCATACCTCTGCTAATGGATTAGACTTTGGAAATATAATTTAATTTTGCAGTTTTTCTTTCCAGGCCTCCTTTGTTTATGGTAGATCAATACAATCACAAAACCTACTGCTAGAGTATATTACATGATAATTCTGCACAGTAACAGAAGCTCTCAAACACAATTAACATACCTTGAAGAATTTTGATAAACAAGAGTGTGTGTGTGTGGTTGTTGTTGTTTTCTTGAAACAGGACTAGATCAACAGTGGGAATTATGTGGTCCTAGAAATGATGTACTATAGCTTCCACCAACTCTACAGCATAGGCAATGGTGAGGAATTCTATGAGTTGTCATCCAGAGCATCTGGAGTGCCTCATGATTTCCATTGTGTCCCAAATCCAGTTGGTAATGTGAACTACAGTAGACTCACTGAAGTAATGGGATTTACATAACTGCTAACATATGATTCAGTAGTTGATTCACTGAGTCTACTCTCATGGAAACTACCAATTGAATTTAGTCCATAGTACTTTTGTTAAATGATTGGTAGACAATGGGAAAAGAGGAAGACTGCTATATGGATGAATGGACCCAATCAAGGAAACCACAGCTGTGAGTTTAGAAGGGCTGTTGACAGCAAAGTGACTTGGAGAGCTGTCTTTCGTAGAATTGCTATAAGTTAAAGTCAACTTGACAGCAACTAACAACAATTGTACTAGCAAGGAATCAACGTATGTGGACATTGTAGGTGTCTCAATACTTCTCTGTACTGACCTGCCGTAAACTCTTCATTTTTCAAGGGAAGCCATACTATATTTATCAAAATATCCAAAAAGATGCTTTTTATTCTTCTCTGAACAAAAGGCCATTTGAGGATAAGTTAATAATAACAATTTTTAAAAAATCAATTGCCCAGAGTAATAGAAACAGTCACTTTAGAGGTTAAAAATTATCTTACAAGTTATTTTCAGCATAACTACCAAAAGCAGTGTCATTTTCCCATTTTAGAAAAGTCCTGTCAGATGGGCAAGCATCTGATCAATGGATGCCTCAACTGACTAAGGGCTTTTCCGCCCTACACTGTTACATCGCTATTATTCTACTTTCAACATCCTATGGAATCCTGGGATTTGCAGTTTAGGGAGGGGCCTTTAGAATTCTCAGCAAGAAAGCTCTTTGGACTCAATAAACTACAATCCTCAGAATTCCATAGGGTGTTGAAAGTGGAATAATAACACTATTACAGTGTAGTGTGGAAAGGCCTATCAAAACTAACTTTTTATATGTTTTGACCCTAGCTTTGCTTATTAGTTAGATTTCCTCTAGTGAATCCAAGACAATGTTCATGGACCTCCTTCTCTTTGCTTTACCTCTTTATGATTTTGAGCCTTATTATATTTACAATTTATGTTAAGAAATTATTCTACTTCTGTTCACTTGCTTTTTAAAAAGTGTGCTGAAGTATTAGGTGATGGTGCAAACTGACAAAGAATGGACTATGGGAGTATGAATCATACTAAGCACATCAGATCTGATTAATCCCTTTGTGTGTCACAGATTTCCAGAAAAATAGAGTAAAAACATTTTCAGGCATTGGCAGTCAGAAGAGGTACTGACTGTGGCCCAGTGGGGAATGTGTGATTCCTCAGATTATTGGTTGACTGTAAATTGAAAACAAAAGGAAAGCTTCATACTGTGTACAGTTTATGGAATTTGGTGCAATGAGATCTGATGAAAGAAGGAAGTTTAGATGGTTTTTGAATGGGATTTAATTTGAAGACACAAGTTCCCCTATGTTTGGAAGATGAGTGAATAATTACTAACCCCAAATTATGCAAATATCTTTCTATCATTTTTTTTTACTTCTTCTCCTTTATCATCATTGTTTCTTTTAAAGTTCTGACAAATCAAGTTCAGTACCTCCACATGTGAATAGTGTATTTCTGAATGAACTAAATGAACTTACTTTTTTATAGCCATTGGCCTAAAATTCAGTTGCTGATTCCAATTAGGAGTACAGCCATGGAAGCAAAGAGATTTAAATAAGTGTTGATTTACCATTCAGCAATTGATTCCGTGGTTTCACTGAAATTGGAACTGAGGCCCTAATGTCATGGTGCCATGAAGGAAAAAGTAACACAATCTTTCATAGTGTGCAGTGCATCCCGTCTCTGAAGAATTCCAGCTTTTTCTTTTTATAGAAAAATTGCCAGGAAATTGCCAATTACACCACCTTTTAATCTTCCCATTCTGGCAATAGGCTAGGAGAATGAAGTTCACTCATAGGCCATTTCCACACTAGACTGTTATAGTGGTATTATTCCACTTTCAACATCCTATGGAATCCTGGGGTTTGCAGTTTAGAGGGGGGCCTCAAAGGAGGTTGAAAGTGGAGTTATAGCACTGTAACAGTCTAGTGTGGAAATGGCCATGATCTCTGGCAGACAAAACTACAACACTGTTTCACAGAGTGTAACCACCATGTAGACAGATTGAGAAGTAATTTAATATATACTGGTAATTTAATATATATATGTATATGTGTGTGTGTGTGTGTGTATGTGTATGTTTATGTCAAAATAAAAGCGATATTTCAGTGTTTTTTCCGCATGGTGAATAAATCATAGAAGTCAGGCTGCCTTCTCAAATCAAATGACACAGACCGCTGGGGACTTGTCCATTTGGTCGCACGTGGCTATTTGTATTACTATAAAGGATGACAAAGACACAGAGGACGCATCTGCGCCGTTCCTCCCTCCGAAGATTTCGGACGGGGTGCTGTACGGCAATATCTTGGGGGATGAGGGAGGGGCTTGCATCACACACGCTGACACCCCCGTGACAGAAGAGGGACAGCCGCGCCGCCAGGCATCGCTAGTCGGAGACGGGCAAGTCCCGGCAGTTGTTGCAGTGGCCGTTCTTATCCTCTAGGGGTCACTTTTCCGTTCAGAGCAACGTCGTCTCAGCCTGACATGCCCCCGTCTGCCTTCCCCACGTGACTGTCTCTCCGGCGAGGGAAGGCGGGGAGGGCGGAGTGTGGGGAGGAAGCTTGATCCGAGACTACACTTCCCAGAAAGCCGCCGTTGGCGCAAACTCCCCCCTTCCCGTACCGGCCTTGCGCACGCGCCGAGCCGCCAAAACGGCCGCCACCTCCACGTGACGCTCTGCCGGCCAATCGGTTTCGAACCTAATTTGCTATCCGCCTTCCCCTTTTACCTCTCCCCTCCCCTCCGCGCTTGTGCGGTCAGAGCGATCTAAGATGGCGACGGTGGAACCGGTGAGTGTCCTCATTCCCGTTTCCTTTCCTCCCTTTCTCTTTCCCACCCTGTCTCCCGTGTTGCGTTCCCGACAGGGACTTTAATGAAGTCATTACGGCCCAGAGGTACTTGGTGAATGAGAGGAAAACTAACGTAGTGAGGAGGCTGGGGCGAGAGGTGGTTGAAGAGAAGAGGGGCGGCGGCGGCCTGGGAGTGAGTGAGCGTGAGTGTGTGGCGCGCGCGCATGTACGGCGAGTGAAAGGTGCCGGTGTGCGCGATAAGAGAGACTTGAGGGAGGGGAAGGAGATGAGGATGGAGGGAGGCCGGGTGGATTCCGAGCGCGTGAAGGCGAGCGGCCGGAGATTGTGCCGTCACAACTTGGGCGGGGGCGACAGGGGAGGGGTCGCGTGACGAGGCGGGGAAGGCGAGCGAGAGGCCAAAGAGGGCTGGTGTGAGGGGAAGAAAGGAGTATCCGGCGGGAGAGGAGGGGGTTTCAGAGGCCTAGTGGTGTGTGAGGAGGGGCAGCGACTGCTTGCGCGGCTTTTGCCGTTGTCTTTTCCTCTTCTCCCCCCCCCGGTCTGTTTACCTTGCCAGACACAGAAACTCTGGGAACATTGTCTTCTTCCCCGTCCTCCCTTTTCTTTCCCACCCCGGCATGCTCTCTTCGGTGCCGCCTCAGTGACCAGCCCAAGTAAACCTATTCTCTTAGGGTAGAGGTGACACTGGCCTGGTCTGTAGATTTCAGCCCCTTTTCTTTATCTTGGCTAAAGCGCCTTCTTTCGAGTCTTCGGCTTACTTTTGTTTCTTTGTTTTTCCTTTGGTGTTTAGTAAGATTCGTGGCCATGGGGACCTCTTTAGGATCCGAGATGAAAAACGAGCATTCAGATTTTCCCCTTCTAGTCTAAGCCGTGGAAGCTGTTTCTTTAATGGTATCAAGAATCTGCCCAATTTCCATAGTCAACAAGGAGATTGTACTTAGTCTAGTCTTCCTCCATGCAGTCATTCCATGCTTAGTAAATATGTTGTATCCTCCAACTGTGGCCAATTCTTGTGGACTAAAGGACATTTGAACTATTAATTTGCAAAGCAAAAAAAAAAATCCTGTAAAGTGTCACCAGGGTGATATACAACTGGAGGTTGGGGTACTGAGGATTTTCAGCTTTTGTTTTCTAGTAGCATCTGTAGGTGGAGGCTTTGATCATATGCAAACTGATTCCATAAAATTGATTTCCACAATAAATACAGCAGCAAGTCAAATTTCTGGGTTAGATAATAACATTACACTTAAGATACAGATGGAATGAGGGTTGCTGGGGTGTAGCATGTGTTCATTATGGCCCTCCGCCATATTGTCTAGGAAAATGTCACATTCTATTTCAGTCATAATTTTGAAGAGTAGGCATGGTTTTAAAACATTGTTTATCTTAGTCCACAGATGTTTCTGAATATATAGGGATTTTCATACAGATAGAAGAAAGAGAATAAATATGGATTGATCAACAGTTATGACTAGCTTGTAGTCTTAAGTCCACCGGTCCATTTGGAAGCTGCTTTCTAGTAGTTCCCAGTGTTGATCAGACCCTCATTTTTGTCAGTTTCATCAACATCTAAAGAAAGTGGGGGGGCACAGGTCACTTGTATCAAAATACCAGATTTGCAACCTATTAAATCACCATGATTGAAAATTTTTCTGGGCTATGCAGTGTAGTAAGGGTAAGTATTAGCTCTCTGACACCCTGACATGATTTGTTTCATTCAGAGTGGCAATTCATTAATCTTTATTAGTGCTTATATAGAGGAAAGATGTAGGAATTTAATTGAGTTCTACTGTAACGTGAGATGATAGTTGTAAACTTCAGATTATCTAGTAACAACCAAATGTATTTCCTGAAGTACTTAAGATACCAGTATCATGTATCTTGTATATCTGTTCACTGGCTTCAGAGGAATTGTTTTGTTGTTCAGAAAATATTATTTGAAGAGTTTGCAATTGATACTACCATGATTTCTTCTTGTAGAATAAACCACACGAAAAAGCCTTGATTTTAAAACTATATAAATATTTGCTCTGGTGCTGTCTTTGACACATAGGGTAAGTATGAAGTGTTGACTTCAGCTTGTGTTGTCCAACAAGAATGTCAACACCAATTTCATTGCTGCTTGGATTCATAGTTGAAGGTGTGATTATCGTAATGTGGATCATTCATGTACATCATTTACTTAAGGAACAGTATGATTAGATCTTGTAATTACAGCCAGTGGTGCAGGTAATAAAACCAAGAGTTTGAAGTGCCATCAGTCATTTCTGCTAGTAATGTCAATCATTTTTCTGTTTACTGGGTCTAACTTGTGTAGTTTTGTTAATTATGTAGCTGATGCTTAATATTTAAGTTGTCAGGTAATCTAATTCAAAGGATTTTAAAATGGTTAATTCTAGCTTTATTACAAGGTACTTATATCAGAATTTTCGATCTCAGTCTAAGTAGCAGAGAAATGCTGTGTTCCTGCTTCCTTCCCAAAGCAATGTGAACAGACCTGAAGAAGCCATCAATTCTTGATACACAAGTTTGAATCCTGAACAAATTTATTGCATTAAAATTTATCTGAAATTGTGACCTCACACTGATTTCAACAGTAACTAAGTGCAGATATATTAGTCTGGATCTGTCCAAATGTCTTTCCTTTCCCTGTGGAGTCTCCATGACGTACTGAAGACTTTTAACTGGTTGTATTTAGTTTCATATTAGAATAAAGAAATCTGCGTCTCTCTGCACGCCTCTGGTCAAATCGCTCTAACAACTTAAGGTAAAAATTGGCATAACTGTGGCTAAAAATGAGTCTGTCCAATAATACTTTAATATTTGAAATCTTATTAAAATCTGGTGAGTCAGTGGAGGTCAGTAAAATTGTCTTAGTTTACTACATTGTAGACTTATGTGGATGCATATGATTGAAAAATGTACAGATATTATTCTTCAGGAATTTGTTGCTTTCAAATCTAGATCAGGTTTGAGCAACTTGTAGATATCCAGCTATTGTGGGACGGTAGCTTCCATCAGACTTGAACATAAAGCCAATTGTGAGAATGATGGGAATTACAGTCTACTACCACCTGAAAGACTACACATTGTATATGTGATTCTAGACATTTTACTCAGGATGTGTTGAGCTCTGTTTCACTGGTACCTTTTTGTGTTATGCTCATTTTGAAATGTTGTTTGGGGGCATTATGCTATATTTGCACATCTTTGCCAGTGATGAAAGATACTGGGCCAAGTAGTAACTTTGATCGTTTTTCTTTCTCCTTGTAATTGTGCAAGGGTTGTCTGACTGTACACATAAATTTGTTCTGATGATGACACAAAATCATAAAATCATTTCCAGTACTATCTATAAGGATTTGTAAGTGTTCATTTTACAAGATGACTTTTTGCAGTATGTTACGACACGGTTATAAAGAATCACTTATTTTATTTATGTAGGAAACCACTTCTAATCCTCAGACTTCAGAAGAAGAGAAAACTGAAACACCAGCAAGTCAGGAGATAGTCAGTCCTGAACCGTACATTAAGCATCCATTACAAAACAGGTGAGGCATATGTTCTCTGTATAGTATAATAGCACGTTACCAAAATTGAAAGCTGTGTCAAAACATTTACTATTTTTTATGGTATTTGAAAATTTGATATATTAATCTAATATTTTGAGTTAATATAGAAAATTAGATACCTAGCATTCATTCCTATTGTGAGCTTATTAGTTGTCAGTGTTGACCTCTGAAGTGCAGTGTTGCCATTCATGAATATTACTTTTCATAAGAAATTATTTTTCTACTATCAGTGCAACTGAATAGCAACCTTCTGTGTTGGAAATAGTAATATGTTCCTTTCCAGAAAGTTTTTGATTTGGGCTTCTTCCCCCAGAATTTAATTCTGAATGTTATTAAAATCTTTACTCTAAACTTTGTTTGTCCTTGTCCTTTTAACAATGTGGCAGCTAGTGCTTGCTCTTAATACTTATATCTCTAAGGTTTGTGTAGAATTGGTTAAAATAAGTAGCTACAGTCATCTCTATAGTGACAAGTATAGCTAAATTTCAAACCAACCAAGAAATAAAGTTCCAAAGATATTTTGACTAAAGTACTATTTCGAAATTCTTTTTCAATCAAAAGTACCTTCAAATTAGGGAAGAAGTAAAGAGAAAGTCTTACTGTTTTATTCAATGCATAATGTCCTGTCCAGGTACTTCATTTCCATTTGACCCATTGAATACCTTAGCAAGAAGATCATTTACACAAGAGCCCAATTTGATCAGATCAAATGTCTGTATCCAACAGTAGTTAGTCAAATGTTTCTGGGTTATTAAGAAACAGGACATATGGGCAGCAGTCCCTTCTCCCATTCTTTATCCTCCTCAAGTAGGCTCCATGGAGACAATGTAGCCTCTGAACTTCCACATTTAAGTGTGTGGAACTAAGTTGGAACAAGCAGCTTCTTCATCCAAGTTTCCCCATGACAGTCTCTGCCATTCACATCCCACAGGCTCTAGCACTTGCCATCCCGCTAGTGCTAGACCCTGTGGGATGTGTTGCAGAGAAATGGAATCTCTGGAAATTGGGCTTGGTACTTCTTGTGAACAGTGTTCCATTCATGCAGATTTCATCCACCCACTTTTTGAGGATCTGTGATCTCTCTCCATAGTTGCAGCTCCTTCAGCAAGGTCTTCCAACTCTGTGTGACATTTCATGGGGCCTGGAGGGCCTACCATAGGAAGAAGGGAGTAGGGAAGTCTGATTTCATGAGTCCAGTTCCACACCCCTAAATAAAGATACAAACCTTTATATGAATTCATAAATTATCAATATGTCATGGCACTGGCAGTTGTTTTAAGTCTTTTTGAGAAATTCAGTATATTTGTAGTGCCGTGAAATCTATGTTTTAGAACTTTGACTTCTATTTACACACAATTATTCAGTTTCAGAAAAAAATATGCCAGCATGGAGAACATGTCACTCAGATTTTGTTTTCATCCTTCACCAAGGCTGCACTAGCTATGGCTTCTATAAGTTGCAGTGCAGCTACATGTGAGAGATAGTTTTGCTCATCTTTGAAATACATAGAAAATGAAAACAGGTTTTTCATACTTGAGTGGTACCTGCATTTCCCTGTTTTAGGAAACTGCTAGCCTTTTTTTAAAATCAAATGCATCTTTTGTCCTGCTTCTACCACTTCTTTTGCCAGAGATCTGCATTGTTGAAATTAACTGACAGCTGGAAATAACTACAGTTTGTGAAATCATGATGCTAATGTGGTGGGTATCAGGTTCATTAACAAAATGTCTCCAGCAGACTTCCTTTTAGCCGGATCTCTTTTTTAGTCCCAGGTCAGCATTACCACAAATCAGGAGTGGGCAAACTATAGACCACGTTTAGTTTCCAAGCTCATTATTGAAGCTCACTGCCTGTCCATGCCCTAAGAAACATTTTCTCAGGAAAACGTGGTGTTCGCACGTGTGTGTCTTGTTTTGGCATGGAAGAGGAATATCCTGACTCTCAATCTTTTCTGAGCGCTGAAAACTAACATGAGGCTGGGGTGGATATTTGGACACTTCTTTAAAATATTAATTTGGAAAAACTGCATTCAGGAGAAAATTGGCCATAGACCTTGCAAAGTTTCTCACCCCTACCCTACCTAAACATTATCCCTGGTTATTTTAACATTTTGCTAGTTCACATGTTAAGTATAATACTGTATTGCATTTCTAGGAATATCTTAAAACAATCTACTCCAGTTAATATTAATGTAATAAAGATATCAGTTTAAAACTGAATAGTACTGTTTTGGGAATTTTTGACATAGGAAGACGCATAATATGCATAGTGTTAATTGATACTCTGGCACAGCAGGATGGTATTACAAAATGTGCCCCATGAAGGTCTCTCTAGAGCAGGATCTCCATTCAAAGGAGCTCATCCACAGCAGTTATCTGTACCAAGCCTTTACAAAAAAAAAAAAGATCTTAACTTCATATCAGTACTTTAGTAAGAAGGAGTGGTGATGGCTGAATCCATTTTTCTGACCACCCCATAACGGCTCACTCAGGTTTTTTGCTATTTTCAAGGGAGTTTGTATCTACCACACTTGATTTTGGCTCAGGGATGCTAATTTTGGCTCAGGGACACTAAATACAGCACCTAGTTCTTGGTACATGGAAGCTTGCCTCCCACGTGTATTGCCACTAAATCAGCTGTGGCATAGATGTTCTGTTAAGTGCATGTTGAGATTATATGTTCCAAATATATCTTCCTCAAAGGAGATTGAATTCAGGAAATAGGAATTTATAATCTTTCTTTCCTTTTTTTTTTTTTTGCCTTAGTCATTATGTCTAAATATAAATAGTGGTTGGCAGTCAAGTTTCAGTAGCCCATCTCAGTAGCACATCAAGGGGTTTGAAAATTAAGTTTGTGGCCTTTCCTTGATTTGTGTTTTTCCTTTCCATGTTGCTTCCATGCCCTGTGACTTTAAGGTTTTATCTTTAGAAAACATTAAGTGGATGATAGTATATTATTGCCTAACAGAAATCAATATTTTTTTCAGGTGGGCGCTTTGGTTCTTTAAGAATGACAAAAGTAAAACCTGGCAAGCAAATCTTCGTCTGATCTCAAAGTTTGATACTGTTGAAGACTTTTGGGCGTAAGTGAAGCTTTCTAATGCCACTTTCATCAATTGCTAGAATTCATATTTTACCTTGTAGTATTTTGCTATGTAGCATTTTAAATCACTGTAGAAAAAACTGTACACCAACTTTGGAGACTATGTGGAAAATAGTAAGAAACCATTATTTAAAACATCAATTGAACTTTCAATTTTTCTCCCTTTCTATTCATTATTCAGAATGACCTAAGGAAACAGAGGGAACTGAGTAAGTGAAATGAAAGGGTTTCTCCAAGAAACAGAGAGAATAACTGGACAGACGCTTCAGTTTTTAAAATTAACACATAAAGTATGGCTTAGGAAAAGCTTGTGACATAATGAATAAATAAATAAGAAAGCCTGGGGAACTACCCTTAATCAACTTTGGTAGTCATGCTGTCCATTATTGAGAATTTCTGTGGGCTATGCTCTAAATACTTATGATGACTACATTGAGCAGATAGTCCTAAGGAGCCCTGGTGGTGCAGTGGTTAAATGCCAGGACTGCGACCACAAGGTTGTGAGTTTGATCCTGCCAGGCTCCAAGGTTGACTCAGCCTTCCATCCTTTTGCAGGTCGGTAAAATGAGTACCCAGCTTGTTGGGGGCAATTAGCTAAAAATACGTTGTAAACCGCTTAGATAACACTTAGTTGATAAGCGGTATAGAAATAAATGCTATTGCTATATTGCTATTATGGATTATGTTATTTGACAAGATTATGTTTTTGTTTTCCCTTTTAGTAGCAAATAGTTTCCTAATGATAAGTGTCTATTAGTATTCAAAAACTTATGTTTCATAGTTAGGATGATACCATGATTGTGTATGATAGATTTTTCAGTATCTTTGTAATCTTCAGAGTTTATAATACTTCACTTCCTTAAGTGTGTTTTGTTTTTCCCAAATAGGTTGTATAACCATATCCAGCTTTCTAGTAACTTAATGCCTGGTTGCGACTATTCACTCTTTAAGGTAGGTGAAGAAAGTTGGCTGGTTGGCTTTACCATTTCACAGTTCAGGAATGTACAGAGGGTCACCCCAGAAGAAAATGCCTTAAGATGATATCTAAATTGCCCCATTGTGCAAACTGTTGATCAGTTGCATCAGACATACTTAGTTTCCCTGCCCACAGCATAGCTCTTAAACTTAAAAACAATTCTGAAATATGTTTAAAGAGGTAACACCAGAGAGAGGTAGTAAAGTTTGCCACTTGAAAATTGACAATTATAGTTCTCCCTCCACATTTGCGGGTTTCGCTTTTGTGGATTTGATGATTTGCAGGGTGGGCTTGCTTCCCCCTATCTCCCCCTCCCATTCTCTGGCCTTTTGCCAAGGGGCAGGGAGGGGGAAAGATCATCACCCCTTCTCTGGATGCCCTCCGCCATGGCCGCTGCGGGCGCTCCAGAAGCGGCCTACAGGGACGTGCAGAGTGGGAGATTGCCTGTTCACTGCATGGCTGCCACGCGGGCACGCTGGCAGCAGCTAGCAGGGGTGTGCAGAGTAGGCGATCACCCATTCGCTGCATGCCCGCCACCACTCATGCAGGTGCTTCGGAGGCGGCCTGCAGGCCTGTTCGATCAGTCTCACCATCTGCCCGCCCACAGCTCCAGCAAGATTGCCCCAGTAGTGAGGGGGAGATGGCAAGCGGGGAGGAAAAGATCTTTTCTTCCTACTCACCATTTTCCTACCAGCAGCTCTGGGAGTGACCACCCCAGCAGTGAGGAGGAGGGCAAAGTGGAGGAAAGATTTTTTTCCCCTCCCATCTCCTGCCTGCTGCTTGCGATGGCTGTCGTGGGCACATGTGCAAGGAAGAAGGGGTGCTGGAGGGAGTTAATTGCGGTTATTTCATTTTTACGGGGGTTCTCTGCACATATCCCCCATGAATGTGAGGAGCCTACTGTATATTAAATGTCTCTGCTGCCTAATTACTTGCTGTCACTGTTTTCATACTGTTGCCTATAAATGAAATTCTTAATCTAGTCAGTCTGCAGACTTCTGTAGCATAGGGAAGATCTTTCAGTACAGTGGCTCATAAATTCATGTTCAGAAGGATACAGTTCTTTGTGATGTATGTAAGCTATTACTATTGTGGGGATAGCTGTACTCCAAGTAATACTTTAAAGTCAAACTGTATTTGATTTTTTCACCATACAGATTGAATGTTGTATATTCAAATTGCATTTTTTAGGATGGGATTGAGCCCATGTGGGAAGACGAGAAAAATAAACGTGGAGGACGATGGCTAATCACACTAAACAAACAGCAGAGACGAAGTGACCTTGATCGCTTCTGGCTAGAGACAGTGAGTATTTTTTGTGTTGTTTGTCTTGGTCAAATGTGAGAAAGGAGCTGTTTTCTTTCTATATTTCTAACAGGGATTTAATACCCAAAGTCATACTGTTCCTTGATGGAAACATGCTTGGCTTGGCGCAAGGAGTGGTGATCCATTCATCTGGCAAGCCTTTAAGACTTTTAAAACTTATTAGATTCTGGAATGTTTTTGAGTAGGGAAGGGTGCAGTAGGGAGGATTGGTTCTATAGATCTGACAGTCTGTTGGGTATCGGTAGAGGAACTGTGGCTGTCAAATCGGAAGAGAAACAATTAAAAGACAAGGGGCATAATGCGCTGAATCTGAGTAAGCATACCATAGAATAGCCGTGGGATTCCCTTGTGCTCAGGAATGGGCTCAGGGCAGCCCTCCGGATGCTGTTGGGCTCAACTCTCTTCAGTCCTACAAAGCATAGCCAGGAAGGACGAGTGCTAGGGGTTAGTGTTTAACAGCACCAGAAGGAAGCATTTTGCTTATGCTTTCCCAGGGGTAAGGTGTCAGGGATAGGAAGGACCAACTCCAAAAATGACTGGGTTGAAGCTCTTAGTCATTTTTATTCACACACCTCTATACATTCACAGAATCCACCCATTTGCACTGTTCACTCTGCCTGAAGTGATCACTTTAGCCACAGTGCAATGTGTCATTTGCAATCAGTCCTGTCTCTTCCCTGGGTTGCCTGTATGTGGATCATTACTGTTTGACTTGGGATGTTGCTGAGTCAGATTTCATCCTAACGGTATTCACAGCGAAGAGATGTGGATGGAGCCTCTTCTCAACAACACTCAAGTCTTCTTATGAAATCTGGAAACCTTACGCAGTTATATTTTAGAGCAGTGCAGAGGATCTGAGAACTGTTGCAAGAGACAATCGCTGCAGAGCGAGCTCTGTGTTCACATTTCTTACTGTTTGCTCTGTTAGGGGGAAAAACTATATCATTTAGTCATATGTGGATGACTGATTGTACAGTGCACTTACTGTCATTGACAGAAAGGATGTGGGCATGGCCTAAATAAGGAATGGGTGAAGTGCAAGCTGCATGCAGCTCCCTGGACTGTTTTTGTACCTCTTGTTATCCCCTGAAAAAAATGTTTGCCTTGAAATTAACCACTTGTGCCCCAGAAGCCTTCAAGGTTTCATCTGGCATTTTGGGCCATGGGAGAGGAGTCGGACAGTCCATTGATCCCCATGTTGGCCCAGCCCCTTGTATACTGACAGCATGATACTCTGTTGAGCTAAGTTAATAGCCATGGCTTTTGAACGCCTATATGAAAACAAGGATAGTTTGGAATTGAGTGTTGTCTGTTCCTTGAATACCACAGGACTTATTTTTTGTGAACAATCCATAGCTGTCTCATTTCTAATTCAGTGGTTGGAGGCTGTGGGATGAGTGGATGTTGTGAAAGAGAATGAATTTTCACCACGGCGAAATGTTTCTGGATCGTGCTTTGTTCCTCTCCATGTGGCAACAGTGACCAGGAATCCTATTTCACTGTTTCTTATGTTGGCTATATTTCTTGCTGGAGAAAAGGGATCTAGACATGGTCCATGCTTCAGAGATAGGCTTGTATAATGTAGCTTATGTGGGCTGCTTAAAAATGGCTTGAAATTTTCAGCTACCCCAGAATGCTATTGTCCATGGAAATGCAGAAACAGAAACATAATCTCTTCTGTGATAATTATGCTGAATTCCCATGGACATCTAGATCCAAATTCAAGGTATTAGTCATTGCTTTTAAAGTTCTTTATGGCCTTGGTACATTTCCCAGTATTTTTATTTGCCAATTTAATTCCACCACTCTCAAGCTGAACAAAAGTCATAGCTTACAAACAGTGCTGTTTGTGTTATATGGACCAGACTCTGTTCCTGTGTCCACAGACTAGGAGGGAACGGACTTCTTGGAAATTGCTACCAATTGCTCCAAGGTTATGGAACAACCTCTCTGATCTGGTCCAAAGCCATAACAGTTTTTAATGACAGTTCAGTGTCATCCATATGGACATGTCTGGTTATGTACTATTGTGTGTCCCATTTTTAAACCATCTGTAACTCATTCTGCTGGAGTCTGTTTAAGCTTTTGAGAAGAAGATACAAATCTTTCTAAAATAAGATTAGCATCTTCCTTGAGTTTGATGCATTTGCTTTATCTTCCCCTTTCACACTGAGGCAGAAAGAGTAGCGGTAATGGGTTGATTTTCCAGATAAAAATCTCTTCTGCTCCTTTAGTTAAAATCCCTGCCCCTTCATACAGTTTATAAGCAAGAATTAGAGAATTTATTTCAAATTATGTGATTTTGGTTAAAATATATTTTAAAGTATTATATTTTAAAAGGATAAACTAAAGCTGTGTCAACTTATAATAACACTATACGAGGTTCAGTCACACAGTCTCTAACCATGTGATTTCGCATGCCAGCGTGTCCCTGGTAGTGTATGTGCAGCTCTCACTGAAGATAATTTGAAAAGAACTGAACAGTATATTTCAGTACGGCCCTAGCTGAATTGGCATACCTCTCCTTTAAACTTACAGTCCTCAGTGACACTAGTGCAGGATGTTAGTTTTGACTTATACTAACTGGGATCAAGTACTTGGGGGGGAATCTTTCTCACTACGAGCCCCTGAGAGGTTTAAATTTTTTTGCTCTAGATTTGCTCTTTAATTTTTTTTCTTCACTTTTATAGCTGCTGTGCCTTATTGGAGAGTCCTTTGATGACTACAGTGATGATGTATGTGGAGCTGTTGTTAATGTTAGAGCTAAGGGTGATAAAATAGCAATATGGACTACTGAATGTGAAAACAGGGATGCTGTTACACATATAGGGTAAGTTGTGTTAGTTAAGTAAAAAGTTAAAAGCGTGTCTACCTGCATGCACAAAAAAAGAGTTGAATACATGTCAAAAAATTTTTATCCCAAATTAATAATATGCGTTTGTGACATGAAACAACTAGATCAGTTAAGCTTTGCATAACAAAAGAAAACATTGTGAACATTATAGAGACCACCTAAAAGCTTCTTCCAAAATACATCTAGGGATGGTTTTGATTTTCACAAACCACAACTTTCTAAGCTTATAAACTTATGCTTGCTTGTAATATTCTGGATGTCAGTGATGAGACTGACTTATCTGCTCTTCCTTTTGCTCTGTTTTCATTTTAGCATTTGTTTGTTTGTTTATTTATTTATTTATTGTATTTATATGCTGCCTTTTCTCCCAGAGTGGGACACGAGGCAGCTTTCAAAAAGGTAAAAAGGAATAAAAAGATTTAAAACAATTGAAAACATAAAAATTATACAACCCACAACAAATATAGTCCTCCCTCTGCATTTGTGGGTTTGCTCTTTACAAATTTGATTATTCATGAGGTTTCCCACTTGCCCCCTCATTCTCCCCCTCCCATTCCCTTGCCTTTTGCCCAGGCACGCATGTCTTTCCTTTCACAAACCTGGGCAAAAGACAAGCAAATGGCAGGGGGCAGCCCCATGCACATTCCTGCTACAGTTGTGTTGCTGCCCCCTCCCATTCGCTTGCCTGGTGCCTGGCTGGCTGGAAGGCAGCATGCCCAGGTGGAACACAAGTGAATGAAGAGGCAAGGAGAGTGCACACACCTTCTCTGGACACATAGCTTCTCCCTCCCATTCACTTGTCTATTGTGCCTGAAAGAAAGACAGTGCACCTGGGCAAAACATAAACAGATGGGAGGGCATGGAAAGGAATGGGTGGGGGAGTACTCACTTGGATGGGGGGAGGGAGTTATTTATGGTTTTTTTAGCTTTTGCAAGGGTCTACACCCCAAACCCTCGCAAAAGCCAAGGGGCCACTGTAGTCCAGACCTAGGTCATATAAAGCATTATAGATCATGACCAGCACTTTGAATTGCGCCTAGAAATGAACAGGTAGCCAGCGAAGCTGTTTTAACAAGGGGGTTGTGTTCTCTCTGTAACTAGCCCCAGTCAGCATTCCATCTGTTATATTTTGAACCTGCCAGAGTTTCTGAAGATGCAGTATTCATGCATGCTCTGTAAGTGATTCTTGAGGCAACTGCTGTTTACCTTTACTGTTGTTAGGCGCACACAACAACAGAATGATTGGTTATAACAGAAATCCAATTTTTTCTTAGCTCAAGCTTTGATCCATTGTTTACTGGAGAACCTGGCACCAAAAGTCTGGGTTTCCCCAGCCCTTCGTCACTGTCCTAATTCAATGCTAATTCCAATTCTTGCTGGTAGTCATGTATTACACTGTTAGCATTGGAACTGAATGCTATTTTAAGTATAGTTTCCTTTAAAAATCCCATTGTGAAAACAGTTGCCCAAGAACAGATGAGGCTTTTACTACAACTTACTTTTTTCAGTTTCTACTTCCAAACCCTGTTTAAATAAAATTAAGCATTTAGTGCAGTGTTTGCTGTAAAATAGTTTTTGTGTTATAGCTGTGGTTTCTCTAATGAACAAACATGTATTATCTAAGGCAGCAGTATTTAAGCTTTTTACGTAGACTCGTATTTAACCCGAACATGCAAAAGATCAGATGTGGAAGAAGAGGAGTAGAAGATGACACGTGATGATTCTGCTGGAGAGAAAAAATTTTTTCCCAAACTGAATGCCTGTGCTTGCCATAAATTTTCCTTTTACATGACTATTCAAATGGAAAGTGTTCTGTACTCCTTTTGCTAGTAGATTGTCTCTGTCATTCTTGTTAAATATCTAAGCTGAAATATAAAATTGTATTCGGACTATTTCTGCTACCTGTTAATGATGAAAATTAGACTTTCCAGTTTGGAGATGTGTGGTTTATGGGTAATGCATCTTGTGATAGCTTTTATAAAGCAATGGAGAGCTGAAGGTTGGATCTGATCCTCTGGTATAGCTCTGAGTCATTTGCATTAGATCAGCAAGGATTTCTGACTCTCAGGTTTTTAATAGCAACAGAATGACTCCCTGCCTCCCCCTAAATTGAAATCTGAAAGGTCAGACATCCAGGAGTGGAATTCTTTGTGATTTCCATTTACTTACAATGCTTTAAGCAAATTCCTGTGTTCAGAATTCCTTAATTTTTTTTTATTAGAATTAATACATTTGTGATGTTTTTGCACCAGAGAATTTTGGGATCATACACAAACAGGCTACAGTTGTTATAGCTACAAATATGAATTCTACCTATTATATACAATAGGAGAGATGTGCAAAATCTTGCTAATAGGTTAAAAAGTAGTGAGCCATGGTATGTGATGCTGATTAGTTAGCAAGTGATATTTTTAATTATGGTCTCAGTAATGATAATTTTTGTACAAAAAGTGGTATATGAAAACAATACTGTTTTTCTCTGAGAAATACTGCCTAAATGAATGTTCTGTGTTTTTAACCCTCAGGAGAGTATACAAGGAAAGGTTAGGACTTCCTCCAAAGATAGTGATTGGTTATCAGTCCCATGCTGACACAGCTACTAAGAGCGGTTCCACCACTAAAAATAGGTTTGTTGTTTAAGAAGACACCTTCAGAGTATTTCATAGGAGACTGCGTCAAGCAATCGAGATTTGGGAGCTGAACCAAAGCCTCTATAAAAGCAGAGTGGACTGCATTTAATTCTGATTTCCATCTAAATGTTGCTAAATTTGTGAGTCTTATTTGCTTTTGTCATGTATGTCTGTTTTTTTCTCTCCCATTTTTTTCTTTTCCTTTTTTTTTGGCTGAAGTAACTTTTTTTCAATCAAAGAATTTCAGTACAACATTTGGCCCCTGAATCTGTAAAGGTCCCTCAGCCCACTCTGTGATGCTTCTTAGGAGAGTAATTATATGAAAAGAATACCTGAAAACAGTGCCATTTCTACAGGGGAATAAACTACTACTTTTTTCATCGTTGCATTGTATGCAATAACATGTTTTGCTGGTTTGGAAGAAAAGTATGATGCATACATTTTTCTAGCAAATCTTTCTTTATACAGCATTGTCATTGCTGTAACTGATGCTGATGGCTGCTAGATTTAATTTATTTGTTTCCCTTTCTGATAACATTAGTGATATTCTGATTTCAGTTCTTGCTCATGTAACATTGGTGAAGGATCTGGGAATATGACAAAAGATTTAATAAACATTAATTTTGTGCATTCTTTGGTAATTATTTTGTAACATCAAAGCTTTGCTACAAGTTTCATGCATTTCAAGTCAAATCAGTGATATGTTTGTGTGATTTCCTGAACATAATTGTGGATTTTTTAAGATGTAACACCATAATTACATTCCTTACTAGAAATAGTATTCCTGTTTTTTGTATCTTATGCTGTATTTTAACACTTTGTATTCCTTAGGTTATATTTTGCTTTGGTTTAAGAGCGGCTCAAATAGAAAAGCAGTCCCATTCATACTAAGACAGTGTACAAAACTGTAAATAAAATGTGTACAGTGAATTGTCTTTTAGACAAGTAGATTTGTCCTTTTATTTCGTAACACTGATGTGTTTTGTACTACTCTGACAAGACAGTCTCTGTTGTAGCTTCTGTTGTAGTGTATCTTCCAGAAGAAGTTAAGTCTTAAGCTACAGGTAAATTCAGGCTGTGCTAATTTTAATAAATCTTAGATAGCATTATCCTCAAATGGAATCTCATTACTGTGATTATATCTTAAAGTAATATATTCATTTAAATGTTCAGTGTGTGTTATTGTTGCCTGGTCAGAATATTCAGAAATTGAATGGAGTAGTTGAAAACTGGCCCATCACTGCCCTATCAGGAAATAGCAAATCAAGAACTATTGAAACTTACATGTTAAGAAAATAAGTCAATTATGCATTTAGTTTGCAGAAGCAAAGACTTTCTGTTTTTGGAAGTGGTTGCCCAGATTGTAGCAGATTTATTTAAATAACCATTTAAGGAAATCCCCTTGAGTGTATGCATGGCCAGTTCCAAAATACATGGGTTGAGCGCCAATGTGGTGTCATGATCAGAGTGTCGGCCTATGACTTGGGAGCCCAAGATTCAAATCCCTGCTCGTCCATGGCAATTTACTGGGAGACCTTGGGCAAGCCTTACTTTCTCAGCCTCAGAAGGAGGCAAAGTTTTAGGCTCACCATGAATTGGAAATAACTTGAAGGCACAGAACAACAAAGTGACTAGATGCTGTGGGCTTTATTCAGTTGAGAGGTAGAATCTGATCAATTCCAGGAGAGTTTTTAGCTGGCCTAAATCTGAAAACTTGATTTTGACAGTTACCACCAAGACAGTGACGCTGCCTCGCTGTTAAGAGTACTCGTATTGCTGACCCTCCCCCTTTTTATGTCAGCATTAAATATCTTAGTGACAAGTTTTATTCAGGTTGTTGACTTTACAGTTTGGTTCCTGCAGGCTATATAGCATGAACCCAAATACTCTTTTGTATAAACACTGAAACTGTATTCTTGCAGTTAATTCTTCCCCCTAACAATAAATGGAATAGCTGTTGTATTAAAGTAAATGTGGTCTGTACTAATGTCTAATTCAGTTGGAGAAAATGAAATGACTGATCAATAAGATCCTGTCTGAAGTTGTTCTTACTCTCAGCAAGAGAGATGTTTCCAGAAGTATAAAAGATCTTGTACCGACCACACCTCTCTGAATTGAGTGTAACACTCTTTCAGATTGACTGTGTGATAGATTGCAAAACAAATCATGTCCACAAATATTTGCATTGTCCCACACTGACAGCAACAGTTATATATTGATGCAGAAAATCAATTATTAGGACCTGCCATTATTTTTTAAACAGACAGCCAAGTAGAAAAGAAGCTTGAATGAGATTAGGAAGATGGGAAAGGGGCAAAGCCGTTCTGGAGATACTAGTTTGATGATTGTCCATTTAAAGTTGGCTTCTTAGACCTGTTTGCCCTGTGGTATGGCATGGAGAGAAATACAAGTTTCCCCTTGTGGTGCAAATTACTGGTTGGAGGAGAGGTTGCTTGAAAAAATGGCATATTTCTGCCCACCCCTTTCCTGTGAGGCTCTAAAAAGACTGTACTATATTTTGTTTGCCACAAGTTTGTAGTTGATCATACAGATGATGAAATCTTGGTTTATATTTCCCAAACTATATTTTAGGAGTTAACCACCATCTAAAGTGTAGAGGGAAAACAGTTGTCAAATGCAACAGTTCCTAAGTTCTTGATCTGATCTGCAACCATCAGTTTTAAATATGGCTTGGAAGGCACAGAACTCACAGGCTCAAGTTCTTCGATATCTAAAACATGGCTTGTATGTGTTCTTTTGGCCCTATTCCTGATATGATAGAACCCTGGAAAATCTTAATCTGGTCTCAGTAAGGGGTGGAATAAACAGACCTGTGAGGAATAGATTCTGGAGTTTGTCCCCTTGCTTTTTTTTTAACTTTTTTTTTTTAAAAAAATGGCCAGCCTTGCCTTGTTTTTTAAAAACTCAAAGACTGCAATAGATATTGAGGACTGGGAATCTAAGAGGAATCTAAGACATAAGTCTTAGTGGCTGGAGGTATATGTTATATTCTATTTCCATAGCTCATTCTCCCTGCCTTTCTGCTATGTTCAAGCAAGCCCGCCTTTCCCCACTCTTATTCTCCCAAAATTAATCTGAATTCACAGCCTGGTAAATGATCAGCATAGCATGAATTTTTAGAAAAGTGAAGCAGACCACTGAAATTTTATGCCTACCAGATTCTGTTGAATAGTGATAGCCATGATCTGTTACTGTTTTCATGCTGTTTCTTAACACTGTTATTGAATGCTGTATAACCTAGATGTTACTTTTTAAATATTGGGGTTGAAGATTATTTCGCCTTTCACTCAGGCGTCTAAAGTCTTGGTACAAATGTGGGAGCATGGAATATTCAGCTGTCATAAAGGTTTGTATTAATATGTTTTACTTCCATACTTGGTTATTTCAGCAGAATGCTTTAAAAATCATTGCAGATCTTTTTTAAAAAAAACCTCTTTCAATCAGTTGGCTGTTGTTCCACAGGGTGCCCAGTCAGTCTGCCAGATGTGGAAAGATCCAAGTTGCTTGGGCAGTCAGGATACTAGGTATCTTCTTAGCCTCCTAAAAAGGACAGGCATGCAGTATTGCTTAGCAGTTATTTCTAATTTGGTTTGGACTCAGCAATGGTGACAGGTTAATCCACACTGTAGACCACTGACATTACCAAACAGACTGATTTTCCCAACTCCTAGTGTTAACACATGTGTTGCCTCACCTGGGCAGACAGTTCCCACTAGACTGAGATTAAAACCTGTGCACTATTGAGTTGTTTGGTTAGCGTTGCTTGCTTTGCTTCTTCCTATATGCACTTCGAGCCAACATCTCTAACAACTCTTGATGTACTTGTGTGAAATACTCATCATTATCTTAGCATCTCTGCTTCATGGATAGGGGCATGTTGTAAACTAAAAGTGACAGGAGCAGATAATCACGTTTAGTTTTGTCACTGAGATATTTATACATTAACGGCTTATGATTTTTCTAGTGTGTTGTCCATTGAAAAGAGGCAGAGCATATAGCAAAAGAGAAAGGGCTGTTGTTATGAAAGGATAATACCAACAGCTAGAAAATCTTTGGGAAACAAGTGTATTTACATGTTGGTGCACTTAGTGCTTTCTGGGCCAGCATAGAGCATGCACGCCATACAGCAGAACACAAGCCCTTGTCAAATCACATATCCAAAGAAGGAGCAGGCTCCAAGATCTTTATCATTCTACCCAAGTGGATGAAGAACCTTCTAGAAAACTATTTTCCTGCAGACTTGGAAGAATGGTCATTTAGGGGAATGTTCAGACAAGACTGAAGTATTAGGAAATAATGAGAAAGCATATACCGGTAGCTGTTTTTTTATTAGCAGTCCCTTGAGAAACATGTTTTGGGAGAAAAGCTGAAGGACAGCTGATAGAAATGATGCTTTAGAATAATCTAATGTTAAAACAAAAATGAGTGTTACAATTAGAACTAATCAGTAAAAGATACATTAAGCTTTTCATGACTAATATGCAACATAAATTTTAAAGTCTTTACAATAATTTTTTTTAAATTATCTTTTAATGACGGTTCTTCTAAGCTCAACCACAGAGAAACATTGACCCAAATCAGGTAAAACAGATTGAAAACATACACAAAGCAAAAGTGTTGCTTACGCTTTTAATATTGCATACAAGCAAAAGGCCTAATGGAAACTTAATATCCTTCTGAAATGTCACAACATCCAAAATGAAAGACATAAAGGCCACAGCAAGGATCAAGTAAGTAGAACTCTGAAACATTATAAATCCCACGACACTTAATTATATAGCTCAGGGTTATTTTGTCTCAGGGGTGTCATCTTTCTCAACTGCTCCCAACGAGTTTCTCAGATGTGTGTGGCAAATATTTAACTGGGAGTGGGGAAGAATACTGGTGTCAGATTAGTCCAGTGTGGGAACTATTGCAAGGAATTATTTGCAGTGAAAAAGCCCTGCCTACCAAGGAGGAACCACAATGCTGGAGCACTGGAATGAATATTTTCCATGTGAGATACGAGATCTCTTATTGGAGAATGCTGGGCCAGGAGGAAAGGCAGCTATAACTGCTTAAGTCCTTTCAGCTTCACAACTCAAGCTAAAAGCATGTGATTATTTTGAAAGTCATGTTAAGGGCTGCGACAGATCTACAGCAGGTCTGCCATAGATCATTTTGTTCACTTTCCAGCAGCTATTTGTGAGAGAACTGCTGTGAGTGATGCAGTGGAATATCTTTGATTTACCATTGTCATGTTCCAGCTCTAAATTGCCCTTCCTTAAAGTTCCTGTTAGCCATGTGGCGTTCAAAAGACCTAAGTATCTGTGGCTGATTTTCTTCTTTCTTTTTTTTTCTGGTCTAGATCTAGGTAATAGCTTGGAAGAATATTTTGGTTCAAGGAAGTTACCAGGGAGAGACTAGCTTTCCCTCATAGTCCCTGCAAAACTTTAAAACGGGGACAGAGGAAGCAGATTCTTTCATGGATCCCATGTATAGTATCTGGTTTTAATAGTAAAGCTGCAATAATTTTTGTATTTAGAAACAAGACCACTGAAAATCAATGTCCATTAATGCATTTTTTTAAAAAAGTTGTGGAATACTGTCATTAGGCTAACGAAAAGGTGCAAATAAGTGCAAAATCTTCAGGTGTCAGGCAAGATGTCACAAAAAAGATGAGGGAAGAAGAAGAGGTAGAAAGTCAGACAAAATTGATATTGTGGTCTGTGCCTCTCATCAGTCTTCAGACAGAATGAGGAACAAGGAGCTTGCAGACACACTTTTTCACCTCTGTCAGTGGTTTATTTGAATAACCACTGACAGAGGTGAACAAAGTGTGGCAACTCCCATCAAGAGTCAACAGTGAAGAATGCCGGGAGCCACAGTCTGATATCTGGAAGGCTACACTTTGCCCATGCCTTCTCTAAGAGCCAGTGGATTTGGATTTCATCTGGAGTCACCAGCATGTCGTTGCAGTTTTGAGTATTGGACTATGACTCTGGCCCTTTTTGCACGCTGTTTCTAAAGAGAAAGGGCCCCATAACCGTTGCGTAAATGGGAGGTGCGGTCCATACAACGCACTCCCATTTATGCGACGCTCAAGAGCCTAAAGCGGATCGCGTGCACACCTTTTCATCTTCGGCTTCAAGCCAAAAATGGTGCGTGGTCGCGCAATGCTCCCGGGGCCCGTGCACACTTACCTGCCCTGCGGTGCGTTGGGAGCTGGGCCAGTCGCGCTTCCTGCCTCAGCGCTAGCCTGCAATTCCCAGGTTGCGCTGCGGTAGGAAGGGGCGGGGCGTTTGTGCGGCGCTTGCGCGACCGGCAAGCCAGCTGCGGTAAGGAAGGAGAAACGAAGTGAGCGCCTCACGCAAGAGGCTGCTCGCGCGAACGCCACCCCCCACCTCCGCGAAAAGGTAAGATGCGGAAAGGGCCTCTGACAGACCAAAGTTTGAATTCTCATTTAGACATGGCAGTTCACAAGGTGACCTTGGACAAGTCACATTCTCTCAGCCTTTGGGGAAAAGCAGTGGTAAACTATCTCTGAGTAAATCTTGCCAAGAAAGCCCTAGGATAGGTATCATCAGTCTTGAGTTGAAGTGATACAAGATCAACACTTCAGGACTTCTGGAAGTGAAAAAGGCATTAAGATAAAATCAGGTGTCAACTGAGTATGGCATTCACTCCTAATGAAGTGTACCAGCCCACCACTTCAGGGTCAACTTCACAGGGGATGCCCCACCACTAGTAACCTGCCAGTATCTGCCTATGCTTTTATATACCCTTCTCATCCAGGAAGGTGAATGCTTGGGAAGGGAGGCACAGCTGTTTAGAATCAACTACTTAGATCTTTCACAGCAGCAGGCAGCACAGTCCCAATCCTGTGGGAAAAACAGCAGTTCCATGAGAGCAGAGACTGGCAGAGGCCTGATACCAAAGTCACTACCACTGCTTTTCCCCAAAGGCTGAGAGAATGTGACTTGTCCAAAGTCACTCTTCCAGTGCAGCTACCCTGTCTGCATTTGAGTGTGCATGCTGTAGTTACATTTCATAAAATCACAGAGTTGGAAGAGACCACAAGGGCCATACAGGAATACACCATCCAAGCGTTTCCAACAGATGGCAATCCAGCTTCTGTTTAAAAACTTCCAAAGAAGTAGACTCCCCCACACTCCAAGGCAGCGCATTCCACTGTCAAACTGCTCTTGCCATCAGGAAGTTCTTCCTAATGTTTAGATGGAATCTCTTTTCCTGAAGTGTGAAGCCATTACTCCATGCCCTAGTCCCTGGAACAGCAGAAGACAGGCTTGCTCCACCTTCCATATGACATCTCTTCTACCCTTTTGGTCACCCTCTTCTGGGCATGGTCCAGCTTGTCAATATCCTTCCTGAACTGTGGTGCCCAGAACTAGATACAGTATTTTGGATGGGGTCTGACCAAAGCAGAATGGAGTGAAACCACTACTTCCCTTGACCTAGTACAGTCAGCCCTCCACATTTGTGGGTTTCACTTTTGCAGATTTGATTATTCACGGAAAAAAATTATGGAATCATTTGGGAAACTTGAAGTAGGCAGCTGGAGGGGTGAACTCTTTAAGTAGTGGGAGGGTTACACAGCCCTCCAGATGCCGGACTGCAAGTTCCACCAGCCATAGCATTGACAGCAGTTAAAAAAAAACATGCAACAGATTTAAAAAAATAAAAACCATCATGACAGATTTTCTTTTTGAGAAAAACGTAAGTTAACAGTGTTAAAAAGCTCAGGATGGGGAACAGGTGAAATTTTACCTGGTATTGATATGATAGCAAAGTAGATACAGGCAAGATGGCTTGGAATGGCTATTCTATAGGTATGGCACCATTGCCAAAAAGTTGCCACTTCCCTTATGGCAGTGACACTGAGGGAAAGTCTCAAATGTAGAGGTTGGCACAATAACAGATTGATAAGGGAGTCAACAATTAATCCAAGCCTTCTGTTCAAAGTTTTTTTTAAATTTATTTTTCAATGTATATGTCACTTAGGCCTAAACGAGACTCAAAGCAGCCTGCAATATAAATTAAAACAGAACATCTAAAATTATATAGAATACAAGAATTTTAAAAAGCATTAAACAATACATCTGATTAAAGCGTTGCTTTTAAGACATTAACATTATGTACTAAAAACAGTGGACCCAATTTTAGGCTTTCAAAGTGAGTACTGGTGCTCTAAATCGGGTCACAAACTGAACAGGCAGATAGTAAAGTTGTTTTAAACAGGCGTCTCTGTTGTTGTCCTCAATCCTGCACCTACTGAATCAATAACCAGTGCCAGTAGGTCAGTCTGATGTCTGTGGAGCAAAGGATCCATTCAGGATTTTAATCTGAACTTTATAGAAGTTTTCCAAGTTCCTGTTCTCCAAATAGATTGGGCACTTTGGATAACACTTTAAAGCAGAGCTTTCCAAACTTTTCATGTTGATTACACACTTTTTTAGACATCCACCATTTCAGAACACAGTAATTCAGTTTTACTAGCAAACCAGAGTTTAAACTAACCCCTTATAAGAGATATGGACACATACATAAGTTGTAATAATGAAATGTATGAGGACACAACATATCTCATGTAAACTTTCCATATATTTTTAAAAACATACGATTTATAAATAATAGCATACATTTCCAAGATTGTAGATGACCTACACACTTCAGGTGACACACTAACATGTCGCTGCACACCATTTGGAAAGCCCTACCTTAAAGTCTGGACTAAAAGTCAGAAAAGGTTCAGCATCTCACTGTCACTGTCTCCTGTTTTTATAGACCAGGATCCTGCCTGCTCTGTTGGAGGTATACAGGGTGTAATTACTAGCTTCCAAGCAGCATGCAAAAGCCACTTAATACATTGATCTCCAAAGGGATCATATTCTCTTTTGGATGAGAGTTGAGAAATCCTGTCTCCAAGCTGATGAGAATTGGCAAGGTATAGCTGACACCAGCTTCAGTGCATTGTTTACAGACAGAACATGTGTGAAATGCTTTGAGAACTTGAAATGCACTCTGTCAATAATGTATTACTATTTCTTGCAGCTACCAAAAAACAGTAATAGACCCAACAACTTCAGCCCAACAAATATCATCCATCAATTATTTAAACTATTTATATCCCATCTTGCAGCAGAATGAATCCCAAGGTGGTTTATAATAGAGGATGACCACACACACCAGTAGCACTTTCTCTTAGATCAGCCTTCTCCAACTTTGTTTCGTCCATCCACCCAGCTGGAGATGATAGGTGTTGCGGTCAGGACCAACACATGTGGAAGCCACCAAGTTGCAGAAGGTTGACCTGACTGATTGCAAAGGTTGGAATGACCTTCTCTTCAGTCTCAGGGCCTCAACAACACTGATGACGCTACATGTATGGCCTCATGCTTGCTGTTTTAAGATTAGGCTGACTCAACATATTCATAAAACTGACATCTGCCAGCCAAACGTGATGTTCATAGTTTGGGGGAAAGGGAAAGGTAAGAAAATCAGTGGAGCTGTAAAGATGGTTGGGGAAACATTTGGCAGCAGAAGCTAGATGTGGACAAAGTCCAGGAGAACTTGTCAAAATGCCATTAGCTGCACAGCTGTCTGCAGCTGGCATTTTCCTGGCAAACAGACTCCTCCTTTCTTCTGCAGCTGTTGCTAGTAGTGAATCAAGCCAGCAGCTGTTTAAGTTACGGTGGAGTTCTTGAACAGAAATGTTTAATCATGCCAAGATATGCCTGTTAAAAAGAAAAGCCATATAAATACATTGGCCATCATATATCCAGAGAAAGGGAGAGAACATGCACATTGAAATACACAATGTGTATACACATATACATAGTGTTGGTGCTGTGTATGTACATCTTATGTAAGTATGTGTACCCAGAGGTGTATCTACAGGGAAGGACCAAAATGAGGGCAGTGCCCCCCAATAAGAATTCTGAATTCCCCCATTAAATTTGCTTTCAGTCCCCAAATTTCTAGCAGTGCAGAGAGGGAGGCATTGAAAACCATTCACACCTAGAACTCAGTATTTTCTGTGTTCTCATTTCCTTGTTAGCTTTGCCTGTCCCTTTCTTTGGATGCATAAAGCTGCATTTCTAAACGCTCCATTGAAGTTTCAAGTTACTGCAGTGGTGAGTGACTGCATAAAAATGATTGTTTTATGGAGATATAGTTTATTTTCTTAGACTCCACAAAGCCAAAGGTCCATGGCAGAGGCCCACCTGCAGAGCAAAGATGACTTTGGCCAGATTTAGGCTAACCAACTAAAATCATTCTAAGGCACCAGGACTACTATTGCTTTGTATTGCTTTGACTAAGACTGTATACTTAATCTACAAAGAGAGGAAAGAAACCAGGTTACTGTCACACCAATACCACAGCCCATAACAAACTCAACCAAGCTGCCTTTTCTGCTGAACCCACCATATTTCTAGATCTACTGTTTCTTCTTGTTTGTTATTTTACTTGTTGATACAGGTTATGTTGATTTATGTTACAGTATCGTTGAGCTGTAATGAGCCTTTTGTCTAAATATCTTCCCAATAAAGACGGGGCAGGGGAGGATTACTGCAATGGGAGAAGTTTGAAGAGACTGAAGAAAAAACAATTATCAGGAGAGTAGAATACTTTTTGAGAAGCAATGACCTCATTTCTCCCCCTTCTCTAGCTACATCCCTGGCTAAAATTGCTTGAAGTGCTCCAGCGTGGTCCCTTCCCAGTAGTATCAACAAAAGAGTCCTTGGCAAAAAAGGTGGATGAACATGCTTCCATTACCAACCTGAAGTTAAATGCAAGGTAAATTTTATGCTCACCTATTTGCTTCTAGAGCATGAAGTTGAAATCACCTGCACTCAGAATCACCTACTGTACATAGCATCTGGGAAGATGCAAAGGGCTTGAAATGTCCCTATTCTTATATCACTCTTCTTTTTGGAAGCTTAGGCCAACAGTCATGAGTTCCCAGTGTCTCTGTTTGGAGACACATTTGTGCAAAATAGCACTGTAGGCATGTGAGACTTTTAAAGCAAATGCATATTCATACTTTCATGAAATTGCACAGAGTTGCACTTTGAATTAAAATACAAATAGCCATAATGGAAGGACAGTCTGAGTATTTGGACTGTAATGTCATGGTGCTTCTTTTACACAGCAGAATATTGACAAACTTTTCTTCTCTGCACACTTTGGGAGCCTATAGGCACAATAATCTTCCATTTTTTTCAAGCCTGGTCTCTAATTTTTTACCCCAATCTAAACATAGGCTGTAGTCTTTTTTTTTCTTTTTTTCTAATAAGGTTGATCTTCCTCCTCCTCTTCTGAAGTCCCACTGTGCTTACTGGGTTAACTCCTCAATAAATGTCCACAGAACTGCAGCAATGTGTATCCACATTGCACAATCACAGGAATTTTGTAGTGCTTGAACTGGCACAGCTCCATCCTATGGGATCCTGGGGTATGTAGTTTGGTGAGGTACTTAGTAGTTTTCTGCTGCTGCTGCTGCTGCTGCTGTTGTTATGGCGACTCTAAGGTGACCCTATCATGGGTTTCTCTGGGGGCTGAGGGTATGTGATGTGCCTAAGGGGTTTATGTGGTCAAGAGGTGAATTGAATCCTGGTCTCCAGGGTTGTAGTCCAGTGCTCAAACCACTAAGCCACCCTGGTCTGCTACAGGGCACTCAACGCTGTAGTTCAGGAGAGTTAAGAGGAGGGAACCAGAGCTCTTTACTAGAGAATTCTATGTACCTCAGCAAAGCACAGATTCTTAGATTTCATAAGATGGAGGCATAGCAAAGTGGAATGAAAGTGTTACTATGATGGTGTCATATGGATTCATCTTTAGTTATTTTAACCTAGTCACAACAGGAGATGATTTCTCTCTCTCACATACACACATATATATATTTATTTCAGCTGATGGGAAGAGAACTTATTTGAAAAGTAGGGCTAGAGAAGAGTTCTGTGGATACAAATAAACGGATCATAGAGTAAATCAAACCTGAATGGCTAAGTTGGGGTTGGTATATGTTGGACATATTATGAGACAATGTAACTCACTGAAAAAAATAATGATTGATAAAGTGGAAGGCAGTAGGAAAAGAGGAAGATTATTGATTTAATAATGGAAACCATGGTCCTGTGTTTGCAAAACTTGAACAAGGATATTGATGATCAAGGCTCATGGAGGTCTCTCATTAATAGGGGTCCCATAACTCAAAGCTGACTTGATGGCACAGAACAACAAATAGCCTTGAATCTATAAGCAAGCTAGACTTCAACTGCTTCTACAAGAGGAATTTCTTCTCTTCTCCCTCTGTAGCCCTCCACGTTGACTGAAGATCTGCTCAGTGGAGTTTCCCAGCCTGGGGATCTACAGAAGAAAAGAGGATCACCCTATTCCTGATTCCACTGGCAAAAGCAGTTTCATCAGTGAAACAACCCTATTGGATCATTCCCTAAAGCTTCACTGTTACTTGTGAGTAAACCCTATTGAATTCAGTGAAACTTACATCTCAGTAAACAGTAAACATGCATAAGTTTCGATTGCATGGATATGATCGTAATCATACTTTGGTTACTATGCTAAATTTACTTTTACTAAGGAGTAAATCCTATAGGAGCTAATAGGAATTACTTCTGAGTAGGCATGCATAAAACTGCACTGTAAAAAGGGCATCACTTCCATTGAACTTGGTAGAGCCTATTCTTGAGTAAACATACACAGAAGTGTTGTGTTCAAGATGTTAATTTTAGAAGGAATGGACTGATTATATACAGAGGGTGTTTAGTGTGTGAATAGCATAGCAATTACAAAACCCTGCATTTATTTTTGGAAATTTGGTGGGGGTGGCTAGCAGCTGTAACAGAACTCCTTACCTACATTTTGCTGGATGCACATCCAAGGAGTCAGAAAAAATGGCAAGAAGGCCACAGATCTTGTAAGAACAGGGGCATGCAAGAACCTGCTGATAGAAGATGAAACTATGACTCAGCAACCACAGATTAGGTCCAGCTACTTAATTGCACTCTGCTGGTTGTTACTAACTCATTCCCCAGCATCCAGCAAAGCTCTATAGCAATAACAGTGTTCCCAGATTTGGAGAATTTACACAAAGGCTAGCATCCTGTCAGTGATATGTCCCCAATGGAACACTGACATACATCTATGTTTGGTTGTTGCAGAGGGAGCAGTTCAACATCTCCTTCTGCGCAATGATTCTCATCCCTTCAGAACTCACTTTGCTTCTGCAGTCTCCTTACCAGCACAGTAATTTAGTGGCTGAAGGAGAGCAAGAAGAGGCAAAGGAGCATATGCCTGTGTCCATACAGTCGGATGACGATAACTTCACCTTTCGGGAATTCTGGAGGACCCCTGGGAGTTCCTGGAGGATGACATCATTGTTGTGCATCTCACTATATGGATACAGTCAGATGTTCCTCCATTGCTCCCCTCCACTCTCCCTGGCCATTACCTGGCCAAATTGAGGAGCCCTCACAGGAGGAAAGTCAGTCCTTTCAGAAGTAAGCGGGGGATGAGGCATAGGTCCGCTTGGGCAGAGTTTTATAATCTGTCTCCCAGCGAAAAGGATTTTAAAAACATACAGGTATTATAAGCAGCACCGTTGAATTTAAGAGCTGAGGAAGCAGGCACATTCAGAGGAGATTTAAAGATTTTTGGCACAATATTTAAAAAGCCCAGGATAACAGAGTAATCTTCGCTTGGCAAAATTATAACAAAGTTCCTGTGGAGAACACTGTACAGACCAGGCACCCCCACCAAAAAGGTTCTGGCAGTGGTTGCCATCTGCCCTGTAATCAATCAAACTTTATTTTATGGTCCATAGACCTAACATAATGAACCATCCAATTGTACGGTGTCAAGAAAATACACCTACTAAAATTAGGATATAAATATATGAATAAGATAGACTATAAACAGGATATAAAAGCATAAAATAGTACATAAATGCATAAAATAGTATAAAATAATATAAAAATATATGAAGTAAATTAAAATCATAGACAACATGGATTATTAGATGAAATATACATAGGCGTTCAATAATTCCATCTCATTAAAACAATTGAATTGGAATGATCTTAAACTGCATAGCTGATGACAGAAATTTAGCAACTGATAGGGTTACGTTCAGGCCTGTGTCCTCCAACAGGACTTTTACATAGAATTTTTCTGAACAGCCCGGCATACAGCTCAAAGAGATCAAATAATGGTGACTCTGACTATAGAAAATACAAGATAGTAAAATATGCAACATTGATTCAACATCTTGCAACCTGCAAGGACAAAGTCTTGTGGAAGTCGGCAATCCAGCATATCTGCCAAAAAGTAATTCTAAGGGGAAAGCATTGCATCTGGCCTTAGTGAATAATATGTGATAGTTTGGCACAATCAAGTTATTCAAATAGGTAGCCTGATGGAAGGATCCCACATACTGAATATTTAAAGCACTGGGTGAGCAGGATGAGAGGGAATTTGCCTGAAGATTGCAGAAAGTGATATCCCATAGTCTTTGTTTAATAGATTTTAGTGCTGTCTCACGACCCAAGTTAAGGAGCAAGGATGGAAAAAGGGCAATAGCAATGATGTAGGCTCAAGTCAACTGACTCAGACTCAAGTTGGACTTAAGTCACTTCAGGACTCGACTTAGACTTGACTTGGCAATAAATGGTGCACTGACTCAACTTGACTTGAGACTTGTATATTTTTAGTGACTGACTTGCTGCCCTTGGTTCAGTAACATAACACATTCATCCAGAAACCTTACAACTTTGAACAATGCTTCCATCTCTTTTTGCCTACTGGCCACATGACAATCTGTCTCAAGCCCAACGTGTGGATGCATTTCTCAGAGAGGAACAGCAAACGGGTTAGGCAATGGCCTTGAAGTGGGCTTGAAGTCTGCTCAGCAGCCTGTGCTGCTGCATGTCAGAGGAGCCTTCTAAAACTTTCCTAAGAGCAGACGACAAGACTCACCCCCAGAGTGCAGGTTGCATTTCTCAGAGGGGAACAGAAAATGTGTTAGGCAACAGGCTTGAGGAGGAAGGATCCTTCATTCCAAAGCTTTTGAAGCTTCAGCAATGGGGAGTAAGAAGAATCTTATTCCCCACTTCTAGAAAATCCTCCAGCTTGGAAAAGGGAAGTAAGAAGGATCTTATTCCCCACATCCAAAGCTGCAGGTGGCAAAATCACAAATGTGGAGGACCGACTCTGCTTAAATTGTTAAAATTGACTTTATTCAACTCTGTCCAGAAGTTCTGGAACATAGGTTGAGGTACAGACTTAAGACTTGACTTGAGACTTTACTTGAAAGTATCTTCAAGACTTGACTTGAGACTTGACTCGGGGATGCTTGAAGGGAGACTTGACTTGACTTGATACTTGAAGGTAGAGACTTGAGACTTGACTTGAGACTTGGAGTAAAAGACTTAAATATATCACTGACTGATAGTGACTGCTTTTTGTCATCTGCCCTTTAATGGCGGTAGCACTGGAAAAAAGCCTTAAACATAGGTGTTGACACCAGAACAGAATGATAAGGGAGAGCACAATACAGTAGATATCACACTGGCTGTTAACAGAACCCCCAAAACTTCGGAGAGAAAGCAACATTGCCCTGAATTCACAGCATCATTCATAATCAGTACATCTGCAGCTCTTCTCCTATATCTCATTATATCAGAGAGGTGTATAGTAAAATATGCCTTCTTATAACTTTTTACTATCTTTCTTGCTCTTGAGTGAGCCAATGTGTTTGTGACAGAAAAGGCTGATCTTGGCAACCTGTCAATCAAGATCTACCTGTTAGCTTGTGGGTGGGATTGGAGAATTTAAGCAAAGGCTTAAATCCAGTCTGTGCCCCAACTAGAAGCCAGTTTCCTGTGCTCCCCTCAACAATTGACACAGAGCTTCATCCAAAAAGATGGAAGAGAAAAATTGAAAATGGAGAAAGCAGGAATGGAGTGGTTGGAATCTTGAACATCAGCTTTTAACTGCTACAAAATGTGTTGAAAGTGTACTCTTTGTCATGCTAAATAACCACACATCAATGGTCTTCTCTCTGCATTGGCTGTATCAACCACTCAAGCCATCTAAACTGATCGTTGTCATCATCATCATCATCATCATCATCCCACCACGTGACAATAAGTACCATGCTGTGATCAAGTCTGGCCGTCACTGAAGGCCCATCTACCTACTTCAACCGATGCATGTAGGAACAAAAGCCAGCCAAGTTTTCTCAACACAGGATATCTACTGATCATTTTTCTGCATCCCTGGCAGTAAAAATAAAATTCTAATGCATTCAGCAAAGTTCTACCTTTTCTTGTGACCCTAAAATTGTTGCCTGAGGTGGCTATTTCCCTTAGGGAAATGGTAAGACTAGCTCTGGGGGATTCTGGGAATTGTAGACTCAAAAAAAGGGTGACATTCCCATGCTCTGAGGGTAATGGGCCACCTGCTTAGATAGAATTAGAAGAGGATGGAACAAATGCACAGCCAAGAAGGCTATGAAGGGGAAGGGTGGTGGTGGCTGAAAGTTCCAATATTAATGGGGTGGTGACTTCAATTTGAGTCTTAGTCTGAATTTTAAAGGTGCCCTGTTTTGGGGGCAGAGCTTCATTAAGTGTCAAACTAGAACCTAAAGTGGATTCACTGCCCCATGACATCAAAGCCACAAGCTGGAAGCATCTGTTTAGATTAGATCTATACTAAGGGCAAAGGATCCAGACAGTTAGTAGAATACAAATATTAATTTCCTGTGAGGAAATTAGTGTTAATCATAACCTGGTGTTAATAATAGTCCGATGCCAAAAGCAGCTGGGTCAAGGCCCTTCCCAGACATCTGAAAACACTGAGTCTGGACTCAGGAATGAAAAAGAAGTGAGCTGCATGAAGTGATTAGTGAACTGATTCACGTAAGGGCTCTCCAGTAATGCTTCCTTCCATTTAATGCAGCAGTGGCTGCCAGCAATTTGAGCCACCTCTGATGTAACAGAAATAATTGTACACCTCTTTGCTCCCTACACAGCACTCACAAGGATTTATGTGTGATTTTTTTTTCACATGATACCTAGCCAGCCTAAGAGATGGTGTCATAGTCTATAATTAGCAGACGGTCCATAATTAGTAGTCTGCCTGTCTTCTTTTCCTTAAGACCTTTTACTTGGTATACTGGTTTTCCACAAGGTTCCAGAAAAGGAAGGCAGTTTTTCAATGATGGCATAGACAACCTCCTTGGGAAAATATGTGTGAGCCCTCTCCTACCTGCTCCACCCCACGTTTCAGAAGATACAGCTCACCTACTTTCTCAGACCATTGTTCCATTATACAAAACTGTAACACCAGTTTCAAATCAAATTCTTGTAATGACTAGGATTGGCAATAACACAAACTTCCTAGCTTTGCTATGCTAATTTAACAATGATAATCATCTTGACTGAGACTTAGGACCTTTCTGCACTACACTGTTAATAGTGCTATTGTTCCACTTTCAACATTCTATGGAATCCTAGGGTTTGCAGTTTAGAGAGGGACATTAGAATTCTCAACCTGAGAGCTCTTTGCCCTCAGTAAACTAGAAACCCCAGAATTCCACAGGATGTTGAAAGTGGAATAATAGCACCATAGCAGTGTAATGTGGAAAGATCCTTAGACCTGACTGTGTTATATGAGAAGAAGGAGGAGAGGGAGAAGGAACAGCAAGAACGGTAACTGGATCTCTGACTGGAATACCATATAGATATCATTTACTTTAATGCCAGTCTTGAGAACAGTGTGGTATAGTTATTTAAGTGTTGGACTAGAACCCTGGAGACCAGGGTTTGATTCCTTGGTCAGCCATGGAAACCCAGTGGGAGACCTTGGGTGCATCACACCCTCTCAGCCCCAGAAAACCCCATGATAGGACAACGAGGATGATAAGAGGTATGGAGAACAAAACATATGGAGAAAGATGGAAGGAGGTGGTGTGTCCAGTTTGGTGAAGAGAAGACTGAGAGGTGACATGATTGCACTCTTCAAAAGCCTCAGGTGCTGTCAAAGAGAGAAGGAAGAGGCAGGCCTGTTTTCTGTTGTCCCTGAGGATAAGACTAGGTCTAATAGTTTGAAGTTACAGGAGGGTAGATTTCAGGTGAACATTAGAAGAACCTCTTGAAAGTAAGAGGGGTTTGGCAATGGAACCAATTGCCTAGAGAGATGGTGAGGTCTCCTCTGGCAGAAGGCTGGAGAGTTGCCTGCTGGGCATGATTTAGATGGAGATCCTTCACTGAACAGGAATTTGGACTTGATGGTGCATGAGGCCCTTTCCAATTCTATGATTTGATTATTCTGTGATTCTATAGCAAGGCAGCTCATTTATCAGGCCATAAACATGCTATGTCTTACTCTTTCATTAACTTTGTTGTTCTTTTCTGCTCTTTAACAGACTTATGGTTGCAAATTGTTTGTCGCACTCTAGTGAACAAAAGCTTATTTACTACTTCTGTGGACACGATTATATCAGGTCTTATGAATTGTTTGTCTATATCAGATAGTAGGTTCAAGTAAAACATGTTGCAGTCAAAACAATATCTGAGGCCATTTCCACACTAGACTATCATAGTGCTATTATTCCACTTTCAACATCCTATGGAATCCTGGGGTTTGTGGAAATGGCCTCAGACCGGATCAATTAGCATTGGCACCTTCTCAGGAATGAATAATGTACCCCTACAAAGTGTAGAAATTGGATAGTCCTGGATCTTACTTTACAGAAGAGACCGGAGAGTCATCTATTTGAAAAGCTGTTCAGTCCCAATCTCCTTTAAAAGTAAAGAAATATAATAATGCATATCACAGGCCTTGAAGTTACCCATCAGAAAAAGGCACACAAGCTAATAGGTAACAGCTTTCCCTGCTATAGTGACTGTGGTACTTCCTAGTTAAATTATAGTATGTACAGATTGAGTCTGATCAACATCACACTTCTGATAAGACCAACGACCACAGATGCCACCCAATCTTTTTACTCATACAGCTGAATAAACATAGTGCATCTCAAACATGAAGTTTTTATGAACTTCCATATGCAGAGCCAATCTTGTTGTAGGACAAACATCAAACATGAAGCAACTGCAAGAGCAGGCAGCCACTGACATTTTATGGCCTTAATGGCAATGTGCTTCTTTTCTGGGGGAGTTTGAGGTCTACAGTTTCATCGTTACAGGTTAGGAAAACAAATGATAATTTTCAGTAGTAAACAATGTGTGTTAGTAAGATCGCAATAGTACTGGTGGCCATGCATTCACATAGTGTTTAGCCTAAGACCACAGGCTGAGCCTTCCAGCGTCATCATTGTTTGAGTCACACTTATGGTCCTTATGCAACAACACTCAGTAGGACTTTGCTGTAGAAAACGTTGAGGTTTTTCCCCCCAAATATCACTATTAAATATATATCAAAGAACTGAAGGCAGATCTCCTCTTTCTCCTCTCTTTTTTTTGGGTTAGGACTAGGACTAAGGTTAGGACTAGGTGTAGGTCTAGGGCTGGGGTGACGGCTGGGACTAGGGTTAGGGCTAGCTAGAGCTAGTGTTAGGCTACGAATAGGATTAGGGTTAGAGTGAGATACAGAGTTAGGGCTAAAAATGGGGTTAGATCCAGGGTTAGGGCTAGGGCTTGGCCTGGGGCTAGGGTTAGGGCTAGGATTAAATCAAAGGTTAGGGCTAGAGCTAGGTCTAGGGTTAGGTCTTGGGTTACAGCTAGGGCTGGGACTAGGGCTAGGGTTAGGGCTAGGGTAGGGTAGAGTTAGGATTAAAGCAACGGTTACAGGGCTAGGGTTAGGAATGGGGCTGAGAGTAGGGCTAGGGCTAGAGTTAGAGCTATGGCTAAGGTAAGATATAGATTTAGGGCCAGGGCTAGGGTTAGGTCTGGGGACAGGGCTAGGGCAAGGGTTGGGGCTACGTTTAGGGTTAGGGTTAGGGTTAAGGCTAGGGTTTGGGCTAGGACTAGCTATAGTTAGGGCTTGGGTTAAGGCAAGGGCTAAGGTCAGGGTTAGCTAGGGTTATCTAGCTTGCCACCATGGCTACTGGAGGTCTAGTCCAAAAAAATTACTTTCTGAAGGTCTGATGGGTTCCACATTTCTACGTGCATGTGTGTGCATGCACACATATGCATTGTGTCTTCAAGTCTTGGACGTTACACTTGTAGAGGAATCTCCCTGCTATAGAGAAGACACACAACATGTAGCCAGTAGAGGCAGGCTGGCCACTGAGTGTGGTGCTGCTCTTCTATCTGGCATGAATGTTAATGAGATGACTTAGTCACTCAAATATGACTGAGTCCCTCTTCCAGGTATGCTGAGTTGCTTGGCTTAGGCTGAATCTTCACATTAAAATAAGGCATGGTTCTTTCTAGGTGAACCCAGATTGGAATCTCTTTGCAGAATTAACTCTTTGTATGGATAGGTTCTAATGTGGTTCATGGTGCACATAACTGTGTCTAGGAAATCCTGTTTGTTTTTTTCTCCAAGCATCTCTTATAACCAGCCTGTTTGTACAAACACCTAGCTACATACCTATGCAGTCTAGAGTTGTGGTAAGAGTCATTCTACCAGAGGATAATGTGTAAGCACAACTTCTGAAACCTTACTCATACAACTGGATCAGGCTGTTGAGCTTGCTGGCTTACGCCTTAGCCATCCTGATTTGATTTTTGATTAAAGTCTGCTCTTTATTTCATCTGTAACTGATGGGTAGACAGCACAGACAGTGTATGTTAGATGTATACTTTTCTCTTGGGGCATCAAGGCTGTAGAATTTTAAAGTATCTATCTGATTCCCTTTCTACTGGCTTTGCATTTCAGTGGGCTCTGCTGCATTTTTTTCTCATTGAAAAATAAGGATCTGGATTGTTCATGAGTTTTAAAAAAAATTAATTCAGATATATTTTAATTAGGACTGCTAAAATACCACAATAGAAGTATATCACTATTTTATTCATCAGGTCTTTTCTGCTCTTCCATATCAGATTGTCATTTTTATTTATTTTTTTAACCATCTTAGACATTTTGTACAGGCCAGTTTAGGTGATGAAAATGTACGATAAGAATACTCTAAACCAAATATGGAAAATCTGTGTTCCTGCAGAAATTGATGGGCTGCAACTCCTATAATCCCAAGATGGTTAAGAGCGATGAATCATGGGAGTTACACTGCAATAATATGAAGAGAATAACAAGTTTTCCATCCTTGCTTTAAGCAAGGAAATAAATTATTCGTTATGCATTCAGGCTTTACTAGTTTCCTGGTAAACCATGGGACTAGCTCACAGAAGCAAAACTCATTTGATTATTCTGAGCTCCATCCCCTGGAATGTAGAACCAATCAAAAGGTCAAGACAGAATTGTAAGCCTCATTTTGGTTAGTTAAGTCTGGCTGATAGTTGTGGCTAAACTTTTTCCCACAAACAAACCATAGTAACCATAGTTTATAGTAACAAACTTACTATAAACCATAATTAAAAGCTATGGACTGTTGTTGGTTTATGCAAGCTGAGTGTTTTAACTCTGGCTTCTCAAAGGCCACAACTGTGGCTTGTGCCCAGTTTGTTTCCACAACCGTCCACTCTAAAACTGAAACTAACAAAAGCAATGGGAGAGAAAAAAAGAGAGAGAAATGGGGAAAACTGTTTTTTCATTTGAGAAAAAAATTGTGGCTAAAACAACAAACCATGGCTGTCTTCAACCATGGCTTAGCATGATGTGCAAATGTTTTCTGCTGTTTTTTGCTTTCCATAATTCAGTTCTGTGAGGCTTACTGGGAAAACAACATGCTACCTAGGTTTGGGCAACATCTTTTGTATACACTCAGTGTTCATTTTAATTCATTATAATAAAGAAATGACAACCCAGCCGGTGCAGCTGTAAAAAGAACCACCAGGTGTCCATGGCCAATTCATTTTACTAAGCTATTTTATGTACAAAACTTTGCTTGTAGAGTGCTCCAGAAATTCAGCATCAGCACCAGTTGAGGTCAAAGGTACCACTGCTTCAGAGTCTAGTAAAATAATCTCGATTTGAAACTCTGACTGGGTATGTTAATTGAGGTCATCTCAAGCAAGCAAGAGTTATATTTCTTCTCCATTGCCAGTGGGCTTCAGCTACATGATAATATAAGGCAGAATCATGGGGTGGGTCATACAGATATGTGATAAGAAATGGAGGGAAATGACAGCTTGTTTTCTCAAACACAGCCATGACTGTAATCACCACTCACAAGACTTTTGGAATTATATTGTTTCCACATAATAGCTTGCTGGATTATTGCCTGGGGATTCAGACTCTCAGAAGATGCCAAAAATTCTGACAGCGTTATTGAATCCTCTGTATGTGTGGAAATTGGAAAATTTTCCTTTTTTGACAGCGGCTTCCAGAATCCCCCAGGCAGAATGGCGAAACTACAGTTCAATATGCCTGTGCCATATCAGAGCTTTCAATTTCTGCAATTTCTTTTTAAAAAACGTGCTCATTTCATATCCTGAGGTAGGCACTCTAAGTTGAATTCTGTGGTGCAAAGGAGAAAAGAACACAAAACAAGGCAGAGAGAACTGGGAGGTGCTACCATTCACATTGAGTTTTATTTATTCCTTAATGTATTTATTTCTTAGTCAAATGAGGGTACAATCTGCCCTGCACACAGAAATGTGCATGCATAGGCCACTGGGTTGTCAGATATCTCTATAAGTTTATGTATGAGTGAGCTAAGCTGATAGAGGTAAGACAACCCAAGCTAGAAAAGACAAATGTTGGGGGAGGCGGGGAGGGGAGGGTGACTGAGAGGAAAGGTAGAAAGCTCCCACAACCATGGATGGTGGCCTCAATCTTGATCAAAGTCTCTTCTGTTTCATGGTTTTGCTGTTGTAATGTGCCATAAAGTTGGCTTCAGCATATGGCAATCCTATAAAGTAAAAATGTCCAATAGACCTTACTGGGAAGAGCTTTATTAAGTTCTTGCAGACTAAGGACCATGGCTTCCTTGACTGGATCTATCTAGCTGTAGTCTAGTCCTCCTTTTTTCCTACTGCCTTCCACTTTACTGAACATAATTATCTTTTTCAATGCATGATATGTCTCATGATATGTCTAAAAGTCATTTTGGCTTCCTGGGAAAATTCAGGTTTGATTTGCTCTCAGACCCATTTATTTGTCTTTTTGGTAGCCCATAGAACTCTCCTCCAGAGCCGCATTTCATATGATTCCCTTCTTGTCAGCTTTCTTCACTGTCCAGCTTTCACAATTTTACACAACCTTACACAACAACTAGAAATACTTTGGCAGGGGTGATTCTGACTTTGGTATTTAATGATATATTTTCACCCTTGAAGATTTTTCATAGCTGCCTGTCTAATTCCTAATTTTCTTCTGATTTCTTGACTACTAAGACAAGGTATAGAAAATCTTTTAACAATTTCAGTGTCTTTTATGCCTATTTTAAAATTACATAACTCTGTGGTGATGATTTCTGTGTTCTGAATATTCAGCTGCTGAATCAGTCAAATAATCAACATAATCTAATAATAATAAAAAGTAGGTTATTATTAGATTACGTTGATTATTTGACTGATTAATTATGACTTTATTATGCTGGTAATTTAGTTGTAATGCATTTTATAAGTAACAATCTGTCTATCAGTTTCCTTTTCTTCTGAGGGAAAAGGTGCTGAAGTTCTTGGTAGTGAGCACTTTCTGCCACTAGGTGGCTAAAAGTTTTCTGGTTTCTTCTATTTGCATATTTGACTGATTAAATACTATTATGCATTGTAGAATAAGGCACATGTTCTTGGCTCTCAGAATTCTACAACCGTAATTTGGACCCCTCCTTTCTCTCCCACTTACTCACTTAAAATATGCTTTTATTCTACTGATCTTAACAGAATGTAATATACTTCTAAAATTTGGCATTGTTGATAGAAGTGCTAGTATCTGGACAACAAAATGTATTAAGACTTGCCAATATTTTCTTTTCTTACAACCCCACAAATGAATCTTTTGGTGAGTTCCAATTTCTTATTCAGTTTTATATTCAACACATGCCCACAAACATCCATTTGGAAGTGGGACAGCAGGATTCTTTTATTGCAAAGGTTTATGTGAACTGCAAAGCTGTTGTCCTGCACCCAACCACAGACAAATGTTTTTGAAACCAAACAAAAAAGCCAGGCAGCTATTTCAGCTTTCACCCTGGACACTGGAAGAAAATCTATGTAAATTCTTTGAGGATTGGACACACATAGAATAGCTGTAATTCTGAAGAATCATTCCTTCGCTATGAGCAGCAAAGAATTCCATGTACCTTGAAGAATAACAATTTTGTTGTGAAATGTGCATTAAAGTAATGCCTTTATTAGATCAACTGAAAGGACACAGTCATGTCTTGGGCTTTTTTTCTCCAGAGTTTCTTTGAGTGCTTCCTTCTCACCCATGTTCAAGACTAGGAAAAGAAATAAAATAATTGGTGGGATTTTTCACCTCCATTTTGGCAAAGTTTTTGGTGGGGTAATGTAATGTAAACATACACACCAAGACAGAATTAATTAAGTGTATACCCTAAAAAAACAAGATCCCTTCTGATCCTGGAAGCTAAGCAAGGTCAGCCCTGGTTTGTACTTGGATGGGAAAACACCAATAAATACCAGGTGTTCTAGGCCAGTGGTTCTTAACCAGGGATCCACGGACTCCTGGGGAGCTGTGATGTCCTCACAGGAGGTCTACGAAGCCTCAAAGGCTGCCCAGCCTTCTCCTGCCTGCCTGCCCTTCTCCTGCCTGCCAGGAATCCAGGTGCAGGCAGGGACGCTGGTTGGCTGGGCCTGTGCATTGGTGTTCAATACACTCCAGCCATAAACTGGTTGGAAGACACAGGAGAAATGTCTTCCCTCCCTCTCCTCTCCAATGCCTGGCAGGGAAGTGTCCATTTACTTATTTCTCCCTTTTCTCCCAAACTGATACTTTTCTCCCAAATTGATACGCAAATTTAAATAATTTAATTTAAATAAATATTTGATACACTTTAGGGTTTTAAATCATGAGTTAAGTCTTGGGAGTCCATGGCAACAGAACAGATTTAAAGGGAGTCCCTGGTAAATAAATAGATTTTTGTTAAGAACAGATGTGACAGTGATCTGGTGGTGACATCTGTCACACCATAGAATCATAGAAATGTAGAGTTGGAAGAGACCACAGGGGCTATCCAGTCCAACCCCCTGCCATGCAAGAACACCCTCAAAGCACTCCTGACAGCTGGCCATCCAGTCTCTGCTTAAAAATCTCCAAAGAAGGAGACTCCATGACACCACTGATCTCCAGGGTTGATTCGGCTGATCTGGCTGGCTAGGCGGGTGTCCCCTTTCTCCCTTACCAGTCCATGTGCTTTCCTCTTGAAGCTATGCACTCAGTGGAAAAAGATGACCATCCCAGAAAGAAGAAGTGTACCATTCTTTGATCAAAGGTATATGATAGCTGCACTCCCCTGCTAGAACCTCCAAACAAGCTTAAGGTCCATTTGTACGAGAATGTAGGGTAGTCAAGCTTCTAAGACTCCAGACACATCCAAGTGGGGTGCTACACATGGCAGTCTGCCATTTTAAAAAAAAGGGTTAAGAACCACTGCTGTAGGCCATATTTCAGAGGAAGGAATTGGCAAAAATCACCTCTGAATACTGCTTGCCTAAGAAAAGTCTGTGAAATTTATGGGGTTTCCATAAGTCAACAGGTGACTTGAAGGCACATAGATGCGTACATCCCCTTGTTGACAGTGGCTGTTCAGCCATGGAACAGACTATCTTGGTATTTGGGGCAGTTTCTTTCTTTGGAGATTTTTAAACAGAGGTAAAATTGTGATCTTTCAAGGATGCTTCAATTATTTACTCCTGCATGGCCACGGGTTAAAAGGCATGACCCTTGCTTTGCCTTTCAGCTTTATTATTTTCAATGTAGGCATAATTAAAGTTCTTTTAAAAAATCTCTTTTGTGTAAATATATAATACCACTTTTTCACTACCTTTCTTATCTGAGTGATGCTTAATTGTGGGTCAACAGATGTTGTTGGCCTAGAACTTCCCTAGACTGTGGCCTCTGATCAGTCAGGAAATGTGGAATAATAGCATCTGGAGACACAAAAATGGCCTATTGTTTAGTTCTCACAGTAAATTGTCACCTTGCTGTTGTCTAACAGCAGATGTGCCAGGGCCAGTTTTATCTGGCACATTTCAGATTTATTAACCCTCTATCTTAGAATGCAGAACCACAGAACTGGAAGGGATCCTAAGAAATCATCTAGTCAACCACTACTATCACAGTGTCTGTACAGGCTACATCTACTGTGTGTATTGCCTATGTGTATCTTCACAAACACAACCTACCAAATTATAATAATTCATTTTGTGAAACTCATTTTGTAACTGAGGCAGAGTGCCTTCAGAAGGGCAGAAAGGAAGTATTGAGAATTTCCCATTCTTTTTTTGTTATTCACAAGTTGCATCCATATTTTGTTGTTGTTGTTGTTGTTGAAATATACTGGGTTTCCCAATATGCCCTCATCACTTGTGTTTTTACCCATCCATTTCCCACTGATCGTCTGTTCCATCCAGTTTTGGGCAGCATTTCAGAAACTGATTTTCACCGATTTCCACTGAGGTTTTAAAATTACTATTTGGGAGTTGCAGTTAAAGCACTAAAGTACTTTAGCAATATTATAGTAATTAAATGTTAGGATCATTTTGTTTTAGTACTAGGATTCCCCGATCCCCTGCTTGATCTCTGCTGAATCTTTTCTTCCGGAAACAACAGCTATGCTTATTGGTGGCACCGTCTTTACTGCTCCTGTGATAGTACAAACACATAGGCAAGTTTTGGAAACTATTGGGTTAATTTAACTGACTTGGGGAGTGGTAATGGTAATGCTGGGAGCTTCCAGGAAAGACTTTCGAATGAAGTAAGCATCATGTGGATCTTCAAAATAAAGCCAGAAAGTGCAGGTATAAAACCTGTGACACCAGGTTTTTTAAAAAAAATCTATCTAGAGGCAACCAAAGTTGAAATCAGCTCTTGTTCTTTAAATCTATGCCACAGTAAAAAGTTGGTGCAAGACTTTGTTTTGCTATTGTCTTGCACAGGCCACTCAAAAGCCACTTTCTCCCCTCTTCTTGTTGTTGTTGTTGTTGTTGTTGTTGTTGTTGTGTGCCTTCAAGTCAATTCTAACTTATAGCAACCCTAAAGTGAACTTATCACAGGGTTTTCTGGGGGGAGAATGTGTAATGCACCCAAGGTCACTCAGTGGGTTTCCTTGGCTGAATGGGGAATCAAATCTTGGTCTCCCGGATCACAGTCTTCCACCTCCCAAAATGCCGTAGTTATATGAAAAGCAGTCATGCATTTCACAAATTTCATTTCATTTCACTTATTTCATAAAATAAACAAACTACATGCTCCCTATATGTCATACAATTTCATATATGTACTTTGTTTCTTTCAAGTATGTAATTACATGTGGATTAGCCTGGTTTCCAGTTCAAAAATTATACGTAGATCAGTTGAAATTTCTGTTGCTAAGGGCTGTGGCTGCTCTACATGCTATTGGCACCTCTCTGAGCCTGTGGTGATTGAACACAATAAGAGAAGGAAATTAAGAGTGAAAAGCTCAAGTGCACAGTGTAAAAGTGATACAAATAAGGCCAGCAAGCTGGACAATTCTGGGAGATCAAGATTTCAGAAGTTATTGTCCCACCGTCATACATTGCAAAGAGCATTGGCAGATCTGGGGTTGCTGGCTTGGAGGAAGCTTTTTGATGCCATGCATAGAGAATGACAGAGAGGGCATAACAGCGGGGATTTGGACAGCCTCAAGTAATTCACAGTTCAAAGTGTTGCCTGTCATTCAAATCATTCTGCTTTTTAAATATAAAGTATTAAATATATATACCATCATAACCTTTGGAAGTAGAAAATGGTTCATCAGTAAAACTATGTAGTATTGTGGAATGCAGACTATTGGCTTTAAACAGTATCTGTTTCTTGCTATTTTGTTTTTTCACTTCATTTCATTTTCCACTGGCAAGTCATACTATAGCCAAAGCTCTCTCGACCCATATTTGTTATATCTGGAAATAAGCTGATATTATTTTAAGGAAGTCTAACTTGTTAGAGATGAAAAGTCATTAGAAGATTTCTGTCCCCTTGTGATAATGGGGCTTCCCATTATCTAGACTTAGCTAAAGGGGGATACTTCCCTCTTCAGGTAAACCAAGGGTTAATGAGGTGTTGGGATTAGATTACATTTTAGTGTGGATCAACATCACAGGTCACAGGGTGAGAATTGACCAAGCAAAAAGGAAAGAGGTGAGCACCTTCGGGATGCTTCGAGATGCTTCCAGGGAGAAGTTATAAAAACTTCTTGGGAGGCCATGTGGAGAGAAGAACAAAAGAGAGAACAAAGGAATCTCCAAGAGATGAGACCTGGCCAGTCGTAGGCTGCAGGCAGGCATGCCATGCCTCCTGGCTCTCTCTTCTCTCTTAGACCATCTAAGCCTGTGAACCTAATTGTGAGTAACTAGGAATAAGATAGTTAGTCGTGTTAGAGCTGTTTATTATTTTGGAGTGGCTGATCTAAAGAATGTATTTGTTTTTGTAACTACATGTAACTTAAGCGTACCTGGGAGGGGGGAGCCTCTCATGTGTATTGTGTCTTGTTTATTTGCATGCCTTGAATAAATGTTTTTCTGTAAAACCTCTGTTTCCTCTCCATTCCCACGCCATCCTTCAGCACATGCTAGATAGGACTTCTCTCACTCAGAAGGTGGAGGTGAGAGGGAAGGAAAGGTCCTTAGCATAGAGATTGGTAATCCACTGAGCAGGCTCCCACTGTACTGCTCAGTTAATTCAGAATTCAGTAGGTGGTGGCAGCATAATTAATAATGCTGGAGGAATTACCAGTCTTTTTCAAGGATGAGAGTCAACCTTGGGAGGCTGGTATGAACTCCAGTATGACACCTCTATGGTCTGTTTTAACTATGAAAATTTGTCTCACATTGGCTGAGATCCTACATGTGCACATAGGTCTGCACATGTCCCAGGAGGAGACCCTGCTTCTAGCTCTTACCCATGGGGGAGGGAGGTGATTCAGACCATAGAGAAGCAGCTAGTCTCACCTCACTCAGCAAGGAAAGAGACATTAGGGTGCACTCTGAAATGGAATGCATTCACTATTTTCTTCTCCCAGGAGCCCAGAGCAGTCAGATATTCATGGCCCAACTCACTTTGCCTTGCCTTTCCCTTCCTTTCATAAGAAAGAGCAGCCGCCTGCTTTCCCAGAGTTTGACAGCTGCTTGACAGTGGGAGGTTTTTTGTATGGAGCATAAAGACAGAAGAATAGTCCTCTACACTCCATTCAGAAAGGGACTTGCTTGTGCATAAGGCACTAATGTGATGCTGGCCACTGTGGGCTGTTATTAAAATGTTCACCATGCAAGCCTACAGTTCCCAGAAAGATCTCTCACGAGCCAGGGAGAGATCTCCCTCTTCAAGGGTAGAAAGAGAGGTCTAAATGTAGAGGAAGAGATCTTAGTTTGATGGGGCAATGGTATCTTAACACAAATCTTTGCCATGGTTCTTAAGGGTTATGGGCAAAATTCACAGTAAAGAGGTGCAAAAACTTGCATAGCCCTTACCTACTTAATGTGATAATTCTAACCTCAGAGCAGGTAAAAAGGGAACAGAGAAGGGGTAAGATTTAGGCTGAACCAGGGTTCCAAAGCTCTTCTGGGCTATGACTACAGAAATATGGTGGAGGGGTGTGTACCAGCCCTGGAGCTGATGGCTGGCATCCTGTTTGTGACAGGTATATATGTAAATATAACTTACGCATGTCCTTTTTCGGATGGGGTGTAGGAGGATAATCTTTTAGTCTTGTACTATGTACCCAAACATCTCCCCCAGGTAGCTGTCAAGCCTTGGGAGGAGGGCTGCTGCTGCTGTGTCTTGCCATTAGGAAAAGCGGGGGTGAGGGGAGGCACACAGATCATGAAGATACAGGTGCTGTGGTCTTTTGGGGGTGGGAAATGGAGGGTGCACTGCTTTCATGAGTGTACTCTTGTTTCTCCTCCTCCTTCTCCCCACTGAGCTAAGCCTAGCTGCTTTCTTCTTCCTCCCCTTCCCTCTTTATTAATAAAAAGCAGCCCCTCCTAGGACTTGACAGTCGATGGGAAGATGCAGGAGCATGTGTGGGCAGAGGATCTCCATAGGATCTCAGGCAATGTAAATAATTTCCTAATTCTCCCCAGTTTTTCCTTGTGTAGGGAGTTTCTTGCTCTACTATGTCAATCCATGGGTCAATTCACAGAAGTGCCAATCATATGGCTTTCTTTTTTACCTGGCACCTATTCAAGGAATACTCCTTGCTTTTAATTATGCTTATAGGCTGTAAATATGCACTGTAATTGTAGAGTTCATCGACTAATTCTGCCTCCTTGTTTGGCAAGTCTGTTCCAGTTGGCTATTGCAGCTTTGCTAAGGAGATCTCGATTTTAAAGTTCTGAATACTTGACTATTTTAATAAATCAATCAGATACTAGGAAACCACACACACACACAAAAACACCAAAAAAAGCTGGGAATGTTTATGACATCTAAAAGTTAAAATATGCCTCCTAGCATATAAGGAATGTATATTTTAAAAATTATTATCTCAGAAGTTCTTCAGCAGAACATGTCATCACTTTGTCACAAGGTATGGGTCATTTTACTTCAACACGATCATACCACAAGCTCCTTGAGTGTAGTTGCTTGTTCCATTAAGTGTTGGTTTCATTACTCTGACATCTTTAATTAATTTCTATAAAGTTTAGCAGAACACTTTGCCCTGTGAAGTGCAAGACTGTGTGCACAGATGGGGTAACATTCTGGGTTACCTACACCACCCAATGTAAACTGGTTTGGGTAGCAATTCTATTACACATACCTCTTAGCCTGGGAGGAATTCCTGTTTAACTCCATGCATTCATGGGATTATGCTGTTAGTAATCATTCCAGATTTCTTTGGAACTATAGTTTGCTGATGGAAGAAGGATTAGAAATCTAATTGTTAATTGTCAACATTCTTACCCCACTGTAGCTTCTGACACTATTGCAAGGGAAGCTGTGCCTGTTAAAAAGCTGAAAAACAATGTACACTTATGGTGTAATGATACCCTCCATTTTTTCATTACAACAGTCACAATTCTTCTACTATTCACCACAGAATCAAAGACAATGTCTACAAGGATAATTCCTAAATATTCATGTAGCTTTGCCTTAATACCCTTGATTCTTCTGTGAAAACAGGCTTTGACCATCAATGGTCTATTAGGTTCCCACTTACTGAACCTGCATTTCAGGAAGTCAAAATTCAAAGACAGGTCATGGTTCTGGCCACAAGGCAACAGCCTTTACGTTGGTTAATATGCTTTGCTCCTTTGCCTTTTGTGATAACCCAATGCTAATGAGAAGCTGAGTCATGTTATAGCTCTCAGAAAGAGCTTTCACACAGCATCCTTCTCTGTAGGGTTGTGGTGGTGAGGCTAACTTCAGAAATCTCTGCGTTAAGATTTCTGCAAACATATCTATACATACAGGCTTTAATTGGTATACAATGATCAGAATGATACATATTATGACATATTTTGTATGTTTCTTTATATAATTTTGTGCTCTTTTTTATTTTAAATTTATATTTATTTTTAGGTTTTTATGTAGCCCCTGAAGAAGGCCATTGAACACTTGGGGGCATGTCTCTTTTTCCTGTTTATGTTGTCCAAATGGCAAAACTATGGTTGATGCAGCAGGATGAGAAACAAGAGTCTGATCCAGGCTCAACTGAAGAACACATTAGGGGTGCTGCATCAGGAAGAGACTGGTGAGGTTTTTGGTCTGTAAGGGAGAAGCGTATGTTAATCTAAATGTTAAAATGTCTTTCTGAACTAAGCAATTTATCTGAAATGCTTTGAAGAATTTAAATGTAATAAAACTGCCATTGTGGTACAAGGCTGGTTTAAAGGACCTTTCAGTGATCCCACTACAGTAGGAGTGGGCAACTGTTGGTGGTTAGAAGACTGCATTGCTCCCCCAGGGGACCTTGAAGGGTCATATGCCCTACTGCACCCTCCCAATTTTTCTGCCTTCCAATGTAACCACCAACCCCAGGCATGGGGAATAATTTCAACATATTTTTAACCCTGTCTGGGTCATTTTAAGCCCAGGGGCTGCCTCTTATTCCAACACAAAGAGACTTGGAGTTGACTTCTTAGTCATTTCCTTTTTTATTCTATTTTTTACTGCAAAATCCAAACAATAAAAATTACACCAAATTTCTAACATATCATCTTGTTTATATTTTGTACAATCTTTGTATATTATCTCCTCCCCACTAATTCCCCTTCATTTCATATTTAGTTCTTTCCTCAAGATACATATTATTTCTTTTATCCAAACCTCTTTTATATAGAGGTTTTATAACTTTTATAACTTTTATCCAAACCTCTTTTATATGAAATCTTCCTTTATATCACCATATATCACCACATCATTTATTATAACATTACCTACAATATATATGTAAATTTCTAACCTTTCTTAAAGTTCTCCCCACCCTCAGCTCCTCCCTTGTATATTCATCTCTCTTAATTCTTAACCCAATTCATTATCGGACTCCATTCTTGCTCAAACTGTTGTTTAGAATTTCCTTTTCTCAAACTGGAAAGTTTCTCCATCTCTATCATATCCATAATCTTTTCTTTCCACTCATCAGTTGATGGTTCTGATTTCTCTTTCCACTGTTGTGCAAAACATATTCTGGCCACAGCTACTAAGTAAAGAATTATTTTCTTTTTTTCCATGTAATTCTTTTTGATTCCCAATTATATTTAGTAGATACATTTGCAGGCACATTTCAAATTTACAAGATAATAATCTAGAGAGTGAGTCATGAATTTTTTCCCAACAATTCTTGGCTACATGACAAGACCACCACATGTGAAAATGGATACCAATGGTCTTCTTGTATTTCCAACATAGTCCGTTCCCTTTTTGAGATATCTTTGAGAGTTTCTGTAGTGTCATGTTCCATCTGTGTAACATCTTGTAAACATTCTCTCTTATATTCAAACTCAGAGTGAATTTAATATCCAGGTTCCATGCCCTTTCCCATTTTTCGAATTCTATCGTATGCCCTATATTTTAGGCCCCCTTTTACTATAGTTTCTTCTATCAAGACTTCTTGGTCATTTCCTGATGGAGCAAAAAGCTTCTCTTGGGCCTAAAAGGCGAAGTGGAGGGGGGACATGGGGCAAAATTGCTCCCAGGCTCTTTGGAAATATATTCGGGGCAATATTTTTCATTCTCTCCTAAAAGCCAGGGACCAAAAAATGGCTCTGGAATGTACATACTTTACTCTTGCCCCCAAAGCCTAGGACAAGTGTAAGAATCATGTGCTCCTCCAGATGTCATTTCGATTGCAACTTGCAGCATTCCTCACCACTGGATATACTGGTGTAATCTTTATGAATTACCGGTTTGGCACAAACAGCTGGAAAACACTAAAGAAGGGGATGTACTTACTAGTTGAGTTCAGAAAAAGACGGGCAGCAAGAACTGGAAAGGAGTTCTAGATTAAGGAGTAGGCCCTTTTTACCTTGAATAAGATAATGGTATTTTCAATTAGGTATTTGGGAAGGAACAAAAGGCTGAATTCTTTGTAGTGGAATTTCTATTTTGCATTTGCATCTATTATGTATTTTTTAAAAAAATTTAGGGCTTTAAGGTTGCATCCAACAGTTGCAATACTGCTCAGCAGCACAGGCCAAAGACTCTTACAAATCAAATCCTACCCTGGCCACCTCACTGGATGCATGAAACTTTTGGATAGTGCATGTGTTACTCCAAAATGTGGGTGACTCAGAGGGCCACCCACAATGCCAGTGCCTCTGTGAAGCTGTGGGGAATAGTAGCTCAAAGGGGATCCAGCAAGAGGGAGTAACCCAGCAGGATCTTTTTCACCTGCGTATATCAGTACTAATGCAGGGACACCAGCTGGAGACTCAAAAGTAAGTTTTGTTTTATTTTTATTGGGGGAAATTAACAATCACACATGCAGAAGATCCAAACAGTCACACAATCACACAGGGCTAACTGAAGGAAAAGGGAGGAAAAATCAGATAGCAAGAAATTAGGTTGAAGTGGATGATATTTACCTAGCCGGCAGAGAAGAGAGCTAATGGCTTTAGCATTAGGTGTCGAAAACCTCAGGAACAGTGAGAGGTCAAAACCAACGGAAAAAGTTTAGCTTCCCTTACATTAGGCCAATGTCAGGTAAATATTGGAAGGAATGCTCCCATCACATCCTCTAACTCTTGCCTGTGTAAAATTCAAGCAGTTTTAAATCTTTGCTGTTACAGCTAGATTTAGATTGAAAACAAAATCAGCTGAGTTAGTCAGAAAGTTTAGCTAGTGCACATGAAGCATCTGTAGGAATTTAACCTTTACGTAAACAGTACTTGCTGGAGTGTTATAGCTGTGAACATTCATCTATGCACAACCTCCACACACATGTAAATAGGTCATATATCCCAAAAACACCATAAGCTTTCAGTTATTCTAAAGAAAAATCTGATTTTCCAGAAGAAATTTTCCAAAGAAAATAATTTTGCAAACCTGCAGCATTAAGCATTCCATGAACTGGTTTGTGATACTGTAACAAGTATAAATGTTTAATAGTATTACCACATAATTATGAGAACAACTAGTATCATGTCCTTCTTACATCTGGTCATTCTGTAAACACGCACAAGTTCAAGTAGAACTAATCCTGAATCTGTAGTTTATAGAACACAGCCTTTCTTTATTCCAGTTAGATCTGTTAAGAAGACTAATCTTGTGAGTGCATACATACCACAACACAGCTATCTTGCTGTTCTTTTCCAGCATTTTGCAGAAGTCATCATGGGCAATTTCAGCTGTCTATTCATGGAAACTACCACCAGATGTTTCCATGCTTTATTTTACAGCTGTTTTATAATGGAAAAAAAGTTGTAGGATTTGCTCATGCTCTCACTTGTACAGAAAGGAGAAGAACTGGTGCTCAGGAAAGGAGATCCTTTCAAAACATATAATCATGTACACCTTAGACATTTTGTGTGGATTGAGCCACAAAGGGTCAGCAACGCTTGTTAATGCCAGCAGATTTCCTTTGCTACTGTATCCCAACAGCATGGCTCCATCTTTTCCTGTGGAAGGCCCCAAAGATCATGTTCGAGTCTTGCTCCAGATTTTTCTGGGGCTTTTGGTACCATGATAATCACTGCATAACAAGTGATGGTTCCCAAAGAAGATGGGTGCTACTGTGGCTGCTGGTGCTGAAAGGGACTCAATTAATATTGTTACTAGTTGATTCATGCATGATACTGAACATTGTAAAGGTGCAAAATCTTTTTTTATTGTGACACAAAAATTAAATAAACAAGAGAGAACTAGCACTTGTTGGAGGCATATGTATTCACTCCTTTGGCTGTGACACGCTGGAGCTTTCTGCCTCTGTACCTGCCAAGAGACAACTACTGTACAGCTAATCCACCAGCAGCAGTTGATTCTCTTCCTTTTCTGAGCCTTGGATTCATGTTACTAAACAAAATGGTGACAGACAGGGGCAATTTCAAGACCATAGGCTGCAAGTGTTCTCTATTCCCGCAAGATGAATCCTGCTTAGCCACACCAAATTAAAATTTGAATCTTGATTTGTGGCAAAACATAAACATATCACATGATATGAAGAAGAAACCTGTGTATGGCAATAAATTTTAGTTGATATCTGCTTCAGTTGATATCTGTCAGGCATAGGGTTTGCAGATCTCAGAACCCGGATCCCCTCCCTGGTCCTTAGGATGAGTGGAGAGGAATCTCAGTGTGAGAGCACTGTTTTGTAAATTTCATGCATCTCTGTGTTCTTGTCCCTTTATGGCTACAGGCTGCTTTAGAGTAGCTACTGTAGAACATGCACTAGATCCTGGAAAACTTTCTTTGGTTGGGGTACAACCTCCAAATATTCCTAAAAGCAGAACTTGCAAAAGTGTTAAAAGCAGAGCTGGAAAAAGTGTGAATGTTTTCCTGTTTAACACATAGGTTCGAGTACTTAAATTTCCAACCAGTGAACTATTTTCTACTTTGCTAGGCTTTGTGACTTGAATTACATGCTGCGAGCAACTGTGGTTGATGCTTAGTAACTTGTGCTTAATGACATCAATAGAGGCATCCTATTTTGGACCTGAAGTCTCAAGGCCTTGGGATGCTCCTGACCTGGCAACCCTAGCCAGCCATGAAGTGCCAGTGAACATTGTAGGAAGAATCTGGCTAGCACGGCAAGATGTAACAAAAGTCAAACTTTCCAGATCCCCCTCTCCCCAAAATCTGGAGCTGGGCCTGATGGATCTCGTTATAATACACAATGAGATACCCATTTGGTTTCCAGCCCGCTATAGTGCTATAGTGCTACCGGGTAAGGCTATGCCCAGTGTGGGAAAGCTCAAAGGCTGGCTGCAGCTACAGCTCCACAAGCATTAACAGGAGGCCTAAGTTGCAGGTGCAAGGTGTCAACACAGATCAGTCCTACTGTAGCATAGTGGGCCCAGCAAATGCCCAGTAAGTGGATGCTGAAGCTGATGGAGATCCTTTCTAGCACAAGACACTGAAGTTCACCCTGTGACCTGTCCCATTTGAACACAGGTCCAAACTCATCATTGTTCATTGTCAGAAGCTCCTGCCTCCGTGTACATTTAGATCATTTTGACCAACAGCAGCCAGAGTCTTTGATTGCCGATTTGGACTGGATTTGATCTTTCTTTTTTCTTTTTAAAGGAACACTGTTATGTAACATGGCAAAGCCAAAAAGAGACACTGTTTTATTCATTTACTTATTTGATCATTTATATCCTATCTTTTCTCCAATGAGCTCAGTGTGGCATATATAGTTCTCTTATGTTCCCTCCGTTATGCCATGGTTCTCTTATTCCTGAGAGGTAGGTCAGGGCTGAGAAAGAATGACTGGTTCCCAGTCATCTAGTGGACTTCATGGTTCACTTAGGAAGAGAACCAGGATCTTACAAGCCTATAAGAAGGTTTTAGAAAGATACAACTAAAAACCTGATAACACAAAAGTTAAAAAATAATTAAAGTAGGTAGCATTTAAAGCACCCACAATTGAAAATGGTACAAAATCATTGAAAAGATGCAGCAATAAAGAAAAAAAATGCAGCACCCCCCCCCCCATTAAAAGCCTTTTTCATGGCCTGCTAGTCATCAAAAGCCTGTTAGGCCTGTCTAGCTTCCTGTAAATATGAACTGCTGAATACCAGGAACTGGGGAACATGAGCTCAATGGCACTTTCTTACTCATGTTATTCTTGTGGGCTTGCCATAGGCACATTTGTGGCCACTGTAAATACAAAGTGCTGAACTAGATAGACCAGGGTTGAGAATCATGTAGCTCTTCAGATGATGTCCAACTACAGCTCCCAGTATTCCTCATCACTTGTGATGCTGACTAAGGCTGTTGGGAGTTGAAGTCCAATATCATTTGGATGGCAACATAATTCCCATCCCTGAGATAGGCATTTGGTCTGGTGAAACCAGGCTCTTGTATGCTCTTAACTCCCTGACAGAATAGTGTATTGAGCAACAATGTTAATGAATTTTAATGGCTTACATTAATTAACAGTTACCTTCTTCAAACACAGTTTGACAAACCTTTCCTGAATCAGCATAACCTTACTGTCTCTGTGGCTTTCTGCTACCTATCCCTTTCATTTCCTTTAACTACTAGCCTGTTTAAATAAGATTGTTAAGATCTCATAGCTGGCAGGAACTGTGTCACTTCTGGGTACACTGTGTTGAATAAAATGTTACACAGTACATGTAGTTCCAGCAGTGGATCAAAGAGAACACAGTGGAGACTCCTAGTTAAAAACAAGTTGTAGTCACGCAAACAATAGAATCTTTCCTGTGCACCAACTGAGTAAAGATTTATTTTTACCATGCAAGTTTTGGATTTTTTTCTTCTTTCATCTGATATAAGAGGTGAGACCAGATGGGCTACACTGGTGCCATATGCAGTCAACAAAGAAATTGATTCTGCTTTTATTGTATAACATGTTTATTTATTTTTATTTATATCCCCTCTTTCTCCTGGGATAGGATTCAAAGCAGCTTACAGAACCTGAATAAGCAAGCACACTGTATAACTAAATAATTAGTTTTGAAAGTAATTACATGATAAACTACACTGACAGAATAGCTGAGAACACAATAGTTGATTTGTCTGAAGACTTCATTTCAGTTTTTGTTAAGTGTTGCCATTTGCTAAATTTAAACACTAGTGATCTTTTGGAGACAATCCCCTATCAATGGCTGTAATATCGAGCCACTGTAATGTAGTGAGTTAAATTCTGGACTCTTTGAGACCAGGACTGAATTCCCATTCAGCCAGGGTAACCCATTGGATGAACTTGGGCAAGGGGCATGCTCTCAGCCTCAGAGGAGACCAATGGCAAACCCCTTCTGAACAAATCTTGCCAAGAAACCCTCATGATAAGCTTGCATTCAAGTCACCGTAAGTCAGAAATGACTTGAGGGCACATTACCACCTCCACCACCACAGCCCTAAGTACATTTATTGGGGTGTATATCTCACTGAATATTCTGGGACTTATTTCTGATTAAATGTGTTTAGAATTCCAAGGCTGGCTCCATCTTGAAAGCAGTTAGTTCAGGGCTGTTTTAGCCACACTAGGGGTAGCACATGAAGTACAGACTGCTTTAAATTGGTACATAAATATGATGACTTATCACATGATAGACAGTTGTTGTTCTATTTACTTATATCCTGCCTTTCCCCAGCCCTGGGACTCAAGGCAGCTTACATAATTTAAAACAGATACAATAAAAGTTCCCATCACTAAAACATAGGGGTTAAGATATAATTAAAGTGTAAACAGAATTAAAGCAATTTAAAAGCATATCCAACAAATGCAAGACAATGCAGCACATTATTAAAGTCCTTTCCCAGTGAGCAGTCAGCTCCCAAAGTTCTGTTGAAATAAAAAAGGCTTTGCCAGCCACCAGAAGGGCATCATAGAGGGCACAGTCTAATCCTTCTAGAAAGAGAGTTCCTTAGCCTGGGAGCGTCCACTAAGGAGACTTCTCCCTATGATGGTGGTGCCACAAATGTCTTTAAACTTAAGCAGGCTTCTCTGGAAGAACACAGTCTGACAGACAACCTGGATCTGTGCTGTACAGGAGTCAGTCATTCCTTTTAAAAAATGGGTTAACAATTTAATGCACTTTTAAATTGTGCATCACCAAAGCTCTTTGGCTGGTATGTAATTTTGTTAAAAAATATCAAACACAATGCTATAAAACAATGACTGAAACAGAATATAAAAGCCAGATAAAATCAGGATCAGAAAATAAAACAGTTTGGTCTATAAAATCAAATTATAACCAACAGCAGGATAAAAGCACTAAAACAGTTCTTAAAATATCTGGGAGAATAAAAAGATTTTTACCTGGAATATCAAAGTCCATAATGTAGTTCTCAAGTGCACTCCTCTTGGGAGAACATTCTCTGATCTTCCTACACACTCTGATCTTCCTCCACAACCACGTATCTATGCACACCTACCTGCAGCTTGAATATTAAACTCCACACACCTGAAGGTGTGTGGCTTACAATCCACAAACACTAATGCCAAAATAAATTTGTTTCCACGAACACTAATGCCGAAATAAATTTTGTTGTTATGCTGGAGCAGAATAATGCAGTTACCTTGTTGATAGTTAAGGTATAGGTAATCAGGTGAGGTATAGGTAATAAGTATTTATCTACGAGGCCTAAAGCCATTTTCTAGTCTTCACTAAAGCAGAAATAGCGGCCCATTCACACTACACAGTTATAGTGCTATTATTCTACTTTAACTATCATGGCAATATCCTATGGAATCCTGCAGTTGGCAGTCTGTTGTGCCACTAGAACTCTCTGGCTGAGAATTCTAAATGTTCCTGTGCCTTCAAGTCACAGGTTGACTAATGGTGATCCTATGGTTTTCATAGGCCAGGAATTCTCACAGGTGAGTTTTCCAGTTCCTTCTAAAATGTAACCTACAGCACCTGGTATTTGTTGACAGTCTCCCATCTAAGTACTAACCAGGGCTGATCCTGCTTACCTTCCACGATCAGACAGGATCTGGTGTCTTAGAATATTTAGCTTTATAGAATCATAGAATCATAAGAGGTAGAAGAGACCCCAGGGGCCATCCAGTCCAACCCCCTGCCATGCAGGAGCACCCCTCAAAGCATTCCCAACAGATGGCTATCCAGGCTCTACTTAAAAACCTCCAAAGGAGGAGACTCCAACACACTCCAAGGCAGCATGTTCCACTGCCGCACGGCCCTGACTGTCAGGAAGTTCTTCCTGAGGTTCAAGTGGCATCTCCGTTCCTGCAGCTTGAATCCATTGCTCCTTGTCCTGATCTCTGGAGCAGCGGAAAACAAGCCCTCTCCTTCCTCTACATGGCATCCCTTCAAATATTTAAACATGGCTATCACGTCCCCTCTTAACCTTCTCTTCTGCAGGCTAAGCCTACCCAGTTCTCTAAGCCACTCCTCCAGACCTTTTTTCTAAATCTTCCTCCTTCTAAATGTACATCCTTAAACACTCAAATCCCAAGATTCCACAGAACTGAACCATAGCAGTTAAAGTGGAATAACATCACTATAACTGCATAGTGTGAATGGGCCCCCAATGGACAATTGAGAAATGTATAAATGCTGATTTATCACTCAGCCATTGATTCAAGGAGCTGGAGGCTGTATTTCAGAGGACAGCAATGGCAAGCCACCCCTGCATATTTCTTGTCTAAGAAAACACTATGAAATTCACCCCAAATCGACAGGCAAACTCACCACATATATGTGTGTGTGTGTGTGTGTGTATACTTAATTCAACAGGTTCTCACGGGGCTATCAACTGCATTTAGACCAAGGGCTTCTCAAATTACTAAAACAAGTAAGACCACCTGTGAGGCGCCCGTGAGGTGACGACTGGCGAGACCCCCACTCCCTGCCCGCCGTTGGTGCGGAGCCGTAACGAGCCGTTCCAGATTCCTCTACGCAGGATTGGACAGCACACCGCTCAATTAAACCAGCCCCAGCCAGTCCCGTGCTTCGCTCCGCCTTTTCCACCCCCTCCCCGTCGTTCTTCTTGGCGCTTGTGAGATCGGAGCTCCTCCCCTTCTTGCGGGGGAGGCTCCTCCTTCGCTCAGTGTCAAAGGGGGGCGCGGGGGCGAGGCGACCAGCTTCTGCGCTACGAGCATCGCTCTTCCCTCCGGGAAGGCAGCGCGGGCAACGTCCCGCCGTGAGCGAGGAAACGAGGCGGCGGCCGCCGGCGGAGTGCGGAGGCGGGTTTCGTGGCCAGCTCCATGCGCGGAGGCAGGGGGTGGCGGCAGCAGCGGCGGCGCCGTGGGTTGCCTGGCTCGCTTCCCCGGAGGGACTTGCGGCTGCCTGCGCGCTCCTCCGTGCAGCCCTGAGGCGAGCGAGATATAACTGGCTGCTGTTACCCTCGCTTCCCCCCGCCCCCCGCCAACCCGCGCCAGGCGCTCCGGGCTGGCTGCCTCCCCCGCTGGGCTCCTGCAGCCTTTATCTGCCGCTGCTGCCGTTGTTGTTGTCGCTGCTGCTGCTTCTCCCGCCTCGCCCCCTCCCCGTCCCTTTCCGTCTTTCCTCCAGCCTCCCTCCCCCCGTTTATTCCTTCCCAAGCTGCGGCTGCGAGTAAAGTGTCTTCATGAACCCCAAGGATGTCCGGGAAGCACTACAAGGGTCCTGAAGTCAGTTGTTGCATCAAGTATTTCATATTTGGCTTCAATGTCATTTTCTGGGTGAGTGCAACCAGGAAGAAGAGTAATGTAATTAAGGTTAATGATCATTTCATTCATGGAACTGCCGGGGTGGGGGGAATTGTGCGCGCTCTCCCTCGGTAATCCGTCGAGCAGGAAAATAAACACCGGGCATAGGGTTAAAGAGGAAATAATCTCTATCAGGGTTTGTGTTGTGTTTCTTTGTGTGCTTTTGCAAGGGGAGGAGGAGGGGGCGAACACCACAATGAACGTCCCAGACTATCTATCTATCTATCTATCTATCTATCTATCTATCTATCTATCTATCTATCTATCTATCTATCTATCTGTCTGTCTGTCTGTCTGTCTATCTTCTGTTGAGAATCGTTAGGCTTTCAGCGTTGCCTTCCCCGGTCTCTTTGCAAAAAACGAAACAACAATGGGATTTCAGTTCTCTCCTGTTAACCCAAGTAGGTCTCGTTTGTCAGGTGTGTGACCCTACCCACCCTCCTTCCTTCCTTCTTTCCTTCTTTCCTTCCTTCCTTCCCCCAGTTGTCTCTTTTGTTGTGGTGAAGCTGATAAGATTTTCCTGGCCTTATTGGGAAAGCAGAAAGGTCCTCTTCAGAAACCTGAGGGAAAACCAGGTGGTTTGAGAGGGGGAGGTACTACACAACGACTTCTAGGTATGAAGTGGTTTTGTTATTGTGGGCTCTTCTTAATGCAGCAGAAAGAACTGTGGAAGAGGGCACGGGGGAAGGCTGTACTTAGCTACTGGAAAAAGAAGCCTCTCTAGGATTTTTTGGGATTAGCATAAACATTTGCTTGAAACTACCTTGGTATGCTCATCTCGTCTTCAGTCAGGCTTCCCTGACCCTTTTAATTGTTTGGATGTCCATAATAGGGCAGTTGGAACTATATTATTCTGCTTGGTTATTACATCACTATATAGTTATTACATCACAGTGCTATTTCCATTGCCTGTTTGGATCAGCTTTGAATGCATTTCTCTATGCCCCCCCACAAACATTTCCCCATACATGTGTTTTGATTTATTGCTACCTAAGATGTAGGTAGCCTTGAGGAGGTTTTTGCTTGGCAGGGTAGCGTGGAATTGTTTTAAATAAGCAAATGACTAATTTTGGGCCTTGAGGAAGGATGGAGTGGGCTGTTCAGGTGAACATAAGAGTACTGATTGGTATTGGCTGTACTGGGAGCAACTGAGTGAGTAGCATTTGATATGAACCGTAGGGTGAATGGGTCAATAGGAGAATCTCTCTTAATTATTTCTGATTGCTTTTGGTCCTTGTGAACAGCATGTTATATAAAGGAAATTGTTTGCTTGTTACCAGAGGCATGGATACTCATGTGTGCACAACCATGGAAGATGTGCGGCATCTCTGCTGTGAAGATGGTGAAGAAGCAGACTTGGTTAAAGTCTCCGGCGGGATTAGGGAGAAATGTGTTAGAACTCATTCTGAGCTGTTGTTCCAGATGGAAAGGAAAGGAAGTGCCATCCATTCACTGCCACCTTGTTGCTAGAATAGAGCTTTGATTATTTCTGGCACTATGGGCAAAAGTTAATGGAGATGTGGCTGAAGACCTTAAGAGGAGCAAGGTGTTAATGCTGCCTTAGAGGACCTGTCAAAAGAGGAGGATGCATATGACAAAAAACAAACAAAAAAACTGTAGTTCATAAAAGCTGTTTCCGTAATAAATTTGCATGTTCTTTAGCATTTCAGGGTTCTTACATCTGTTTATTAAGGTTGTTGTTTTCCTATCTTAGAAGAGGAAGGTGAAGACCAGGATAGATAATTTTAGTGCAGCCTTCTCCTAGAAAACTGAAAACACAAACTGAGTTAAAAGATGGTAATGTGTGTTTGTGTGGCGCTTCTGGTGTAGTGCAAAGAGCTGTGTAGTCTTGTGAAAATCATCGTTTGGTTTATAAAAATGGTTGTACGTGCAAAATGGTCTTTTTAGAGGCCTTTAACACCAGTCTGGAGGAGTATTAGCTATATTATAAACATTAATTTAGAGCAACTAGTACTAGATTTCTGATATTAGAAATGAGAAAAATATCCAATGACAACTTTATTGTTTCTTGATTATTCCTGGTGCCATCTCTGCATTCCAACTGTACCACTATGAATCTAATGCTGTATTAGTTATAGAATATATCTGTATAGTCAGCTGTCCACATTTGCAGGTTTGACATTCACAAATTTATTTGTGAGTTTCGCCAAGCCCTGCCTGCCCACCTCAGGTGCTTCTTTTTTGAGGGAACCTTCCCTCTTTGTGTCTCCAGTCAGGCCACATAGCCCTTTAAAACCCACCTGTGGTCTTCCTCTACCAGTCTCTGCCTGGCCAGCTAAGGATGGCTCTCTGCCCAAATTCTCAGCACCACAAACCCTGTACCCATGCTCCACATGCAGCTAAGGAAGTAGATGGGCAAGAGAGAGGAAGTACAGGACCACCATGCCAACCATCTCCTTTCTCTGACCTGGTTTAGACCCTGGATGCCCACTTTACCCACCCGCACCCTTCCCACAGGCACACAAATTTTGTTATTTGCAAATTTTTCACTTTTGTGAGGGCCCTGCATCCCTAACCCTAGCGAATGTGGAGGGCCAAGAGTATTCTCCAGCTGACAAACCAAATACATCTTGGAATGCATCATTAGACTTTGTGCAATGTGATGTGTTGGTTTAAACACATCATTTTAGTTTTGATTCTTTGGCATAACTTTGGCAGTTTATTAGTTGTAATCTTTAAGTGTGTACATGCATTTGTTTCTGAAGGGCAGCTGTGTTGTTTAGTAGATGTCCAAGATAATTCTGGGAAAATACCGTAGGGCTTGAATGTCCAGTCAAATTATCCCAGCAAATAGGGTTCTTGTGTTCCAAACATCTCTTCTTAACTGAGAGGTTAGAAATGAGAGTTAATGGCTGTTGGAGTGACTTGCAAAGATAATTTGTGTGGAGCTGGAGTGAATGACCTGTGTAGATGTCATTTGTAGCCTTTATCTGACCATTTTGAATCCTCATGTCACTCTTGTCTCCTTTTTTCTTTTCATTTGAGCTTTGCATCTAGAGTTGCAGCATGTTCTCAGACTGAGTGATTTCTGTATGAGGTTTAATCTTTCCGTTGTTGGTAAAAGAAACTTCCAACCTTTCAGATTCTTATACTTGGCTAATGCACTGAATGGGCATGGAGTACAAATGTCATCCAGCGCTAAATGCTTAATCTGCTATGATGTTACTCATGGGCTGGAGTGTCATTTCTCCTTTGGCTTACCTGCTGTGATGTCATAGAAGCAGAGCAGCTTTAAGGTAGTTGAGTGCATTGCAGATTTCTAAAATTTAAGTGCTGACTTAATGAACTAAGTGTTAAACCAGCAAAAGAGTTGCCAGCATGCAGTGCATTGCTTAAACGTATTTTGTTTCTATAAATTGGCAGACCAAGTTTGGAACTGTTTGATGGAAGGCCTGTTGGATAAAACACTTTTTTTCCTGGTCTATCTGTGTGGGAATAGAATTAAGATAGGAAAGCATGCTTAAAACAAGCAGTAACTTCTGGCTGTTTAGGAATACATCTGCCCTCATGCAGTGAATATTCATTTTGTATTTTTTCATGAAATGGTTTTAGCCTATAATGTGAGGTGTGGTTCACATGTTAGGGCTGATCTTTTGAGTTAACTTTTGTTTTTGTGCCATCGCTAGTAATTCGTGAAGCTGATTCTACCACTTCAATGATGTTAGTTGTATGTCATCATGAATTTTACCGTGGCTAAGACTGCCAGCTACTTGCTTGCATGTTACATGGAGAGATTGTATTGTGTAGCAGTTAAGAGTGCTGGACTACATGAAACGTTATTCAGCTATAAAGCTTACTTGGTGATCTTAGACCAGCCATTCTCAACCTTTAATCTTCTAGCTGTTTGGGACTACAGCTCCCAGAATCAGTCATCATTGGCCAGGCTGGTGGAGGCTTCTGGGAGTTGAAGTCTAAAAAAGCTGGATGATCGACACTAGGGAATGGCTGACTTAGACTGCTTACTCTTTTCACCCTACTCTGTATCATAGGATGGTTGTAATGATTAAATCAGTGGAAAGGGGTTAAGTACATATGTAGAAGCTCTTTGGAGGACAGGTGAGAGAAACCCTACTGAAAAGACAGATCATGGGATGACACTTAAGCATTGTGAGGTGTGGGTGTCTTAGGCAGTGGGTTCTGTGTGTCTTAACAGAGCAGAAAATTGTTATTTCTTGTTGTTTTCTGCCAGGAATGAATAGTGGTACTCTTGGTATTCTCTGTCTCCTGTGTCAAAATATTTTTGCTGGTTTTGGATATTAACTATGCACCTTGATTTGGGTGGCTCAGTTTGCTGGTCTGTCTCAGGTAACAAAAATGTGAGATGACTCTGCTTCTGTATCATCTAGTAACTTTAAGGCTACAATCCTATATCCACTTGTTAGGAAGTAAAGCCACTGAGCTCAATAGGACACTTTTGAGTAGGTATGTATAAGAGCATGGTATGCAGATTGTGTTCTACAAAACAGTGCCCCCCGGGACCCTAAAATCATGCTTTTAGCATGCAGTTTTCTGCCAACTTGTTTTGTGCCCTTAAAAAAATCCTTGTTCTGTAGTTTATTTCTGTTTTGCTTTCGCTGGCCTGGCCAGCCATCAATTGCTGTTCATGATTTGTCACACAAACCAGGGACTATTCTGATGTAATGATACACTTGTCTACTTCTTAGAGATTCCTGGATGAAGATCTGAAAGCTTAAAGCATATTCTGTGTCTTAATTTTTGCTGTGCCTGTGGCTGGACTTATTTTTATGGTAGTCACAGTATAGGAGCTTTAAATGTCTTTTAGTTTAGTAAGAAGGTAAAAAAAAAATGGGCTAAAGCTAGTTATGTAAGTGTTCTGTGTGGGGAAAAACAGAGAGGAAGGTGTGTTCCTTCCACCCACCCCCCGCAACTGGACAATAGTTAACTTGATGGCTGATTATTTGTGGTGTCTTGTGAAAAGTAAAAATTGTACAATCTTTTCTGGAGCAGTTTGTGGGAAAACAAGCAAACAATAAATTGAAGCTTGGGGAAATCAACACCAACACTCTTCTGAATTAATCTAGGATTTATTTTAAGGGCAAATGCATTTATTTCAGAATAGTCTGCAGTGGATAATATGTAAAGAGATAGATACAGAGAGAGAAAGATGGTACTTTATAGAAGGTGGTACATCATAATTCCAATGTTTCGCTTATTTTTTTAAAAAATCTTACTAGCCATTGCTTTGAAAATGCACTTGAAAGTAAACAGTGACTGCCTGCTGAGGTATCAGAAGAGGGATAAATGGTTGAAGACAGTTATTTAAATCTTTGCCTGTGAATGATGTGCGATTTCTTTCTGTTGGATACCTATCCTGTCTGTCTTCTTGCACTGGGATTTAGAGTAGCTTATGATAAAATCTAATAATAGGTACAACTGAAACACAAAGCAGAATCAAAGGTTAAAGCAGAATGAACATAAAGGCACAACAAAATCAAATATTAGAACAGAATGAAATGAAAGGACACTCTAAAGCAGTGCAAAACTGTTAAAAATGCAATTTAAGAGCACATCATTAAAGAAGCGACAGTACTCAACTGGTAAGAAGTTAATTTCTCAGCCAGTTGCCAGAAAGTCTGCCTGAATTAGAACTGCAGCACTAAAGCTCTCTAGCAGAGAATTTTAAGTCCCTGAACAAACTATAAATCCCAGAATTCCCTAGAACAGAGTTGTGGCAGTTTAAGTGGGATCAAACTGCTATATCTGTATAGTGATGATACACTCAAGGAGCATTGATATGCACTACCTGAGCCTGAATTGTGTGAGGAGGCTCTGTGTTGCTTCAAATTGTATGCAACTGAACTTAGAACTCAGTTGTGAGCTTTCAACTTGCTGTTTAGAGTTCTGTATTTTGAGGAAAAGATGGGATATAAATAAAGTTGATAGCAATAACTTCCTTATTTGACTGTTAAAAATCAAATTAGCCCTGCCATACAGTAGGTAATAGGGAAGAATATTGAACTACACATTTCTTGTTTATCACTTACAATATTTGGTTGCTTTGATATATATGTTAAGAAAATAGAGAAGAAATGTTTGTTTATTTGAATTAGGGAAGGTAAGGAGGAAATCTGAAATGATACTATACATATTGATTTCCAGCAGTAAAAGATTTTTGGTGCAGATAGCTGGGAAAGCTTTCAGATCATTAAAGTGACCAAAAGAGTAAAAGTAAGAAAAAAGCAATAGAAATTATTGTTTCTGTGATAAATGGCATATGCAAGTTGTGGAATATAGTGATGTATGTAAAGATGACAGTGTAGGTATTTTGTCCTCAAGATAGCTTGAGGCGGTAGGAAAGACATACCATACTGTTATGTTCATACTATGTATTCCTGCTTACCTGTAGATATTCGCTAAAATCTTGGAAATAAACTCTTAAAAATACAATAGCATTGCATTAAAGCAATGCCAAGACTGGCATTGCTTTAATGTTTTATGCCAGTTTTATGTTTCATGCAATTCACAGTGCTCAGCTTCTCCTGGTACAAAATTGAGTGTAAGGGATGGAGGAAGGAATTTTAGTTTTTATTGTAGAGTGCATAGAGTTCTATATTGTCGTTCTAAGTGTAGTGAAAGGCGCAACCTGTCTCCTTTCTGCTGTCCTGTAGGTAATTGCTTGTGGCAGCTGTATTCTGCTGCTTTGAGCACATGCTAGCTTTCGGCCCTTTGGTTGCTGTATTCAGTGACTACTGCTAAATTTCTCTCTAGATAGGAAGCAAGGGGCTGTACACAAATGGTAACTGGAGGTAATTCATTAGTGATAAATCAGGATCTTTTGTAATAACAGCTTTCTTGGCAACTTCCCCAGGGTGAGACATGCATCTTGGATTAAGATGTGGGAAAATGTCATGGTTGGCATCTGGAGATTTCCATCTCCAAATTTGCCTTCCACACCATTTCTTCTTCCCATTGTTCTTTACATGCCACTTTAGAGGAATATAATATGCAAATATGGTTCTTAAAGCAATATAGGAATCTGTGCTCTGCAAGAACTTCACAGGAGCTTTGGAACACATCCTTGGAAAAAAAATATTTTTGCAAACTTAATACAAGGTATGCAGGAGCATGCATAAGGCATGCCCTTAGGGGTGAAGGACCTTATATGGCCCTTTTAATCCTGTATAAGAGGTAGAGAAGTTTAGTGAGTGAGAGTTTGTCTCCTGACACTCTCTTACATGGAGTATTTTGTGTAGAAAAAATGCAAGTCATGTGAATACAATAGCCTAAATCCAGTTGCTAATCCCAGCTAGACTAAAGCCATTAAATCAATTGCTGAATGATTAGTCAAAATTTATGTAAATCTTCTTGATCCATTGAGTCTACTCTAGGGGTGTATCCACACTACGTGGCTATAGCACTTTAATATAACTAAATGCTGTGACTCCATCCTATGGAATGCTGGAATTTATAGTCGTTGAAGTCCTTAGAATTCTCTTCCAGAGAAATCTGGTGCTATAATTTGGAGTGGTGGGGGAGAAAATTTTGAGTACCTTGTCTGATTACAAACTCCAGGGTCCCATAGAATGCAGCCATGGCAATTAAAGTGGGATCAAACTGCTATAATGGGGCTGTGTACACACCCAAGTTAGGTGAAAAATATATGTGCAGTTACTGAGTATGATGGTCTACATACAGGTTTTACCCACTTTCTTACAAATAATTGATTTAGATTTAGAGAAGGAGAAAATGAAGCATTCTTGAGTCATTGGTTTGAGGCAGTAGGCATAACACAGGAGTAGTAAAAACACAGCTAATTAAATTAGGAGTTGGATTTGAAAGTTCTCATCTGCCATTCCTTTTACAAAGGATTTCACAATTTTTTGCCTTCCTTGCAAACTGTGTTTAACATTAATAAGGACTTCCATCTTCACCAGGGCTTGAAGTGAATTTACTAATCATGATTTGGAGAGGTCCCTTTAGGATTGTGACCATGTTTGTGCTCGTTTAAACACAGTGCTAAGTAATGATTAAAGCTACTACAGAAGGGAATTCACGCTGAGAAGAGAATACACGTGCTCAAGACTGGCTGCTGGTTTGCAAATAATGGCTTGAATGGGGTTGACAATTATATCTGTACTACATCAGAGAGTGAATTGACTCTTCTGTTTGCGGGAGTAGAATCATAAATTGTGAAACATTCATTATGAGAAATGATTCAGACGCAAAGTGAAATACTTAAGCCACATAAGGAATGGATAATGGCTTTGACTGTAATATAGTGCCTCTCAAAGGCTGCTTGCAAGCTGGGCCTTATTCTTGAGCTGTGTAAGGGAAGACAGTAGAGTAAGGGTATGTCATTTCAAACTCTGGAAAGGATGTATAATCAAATTATGTAAAACCAATTGTTTGCCACTTTAGGTCTTATCCTTCAGCTAGATGACTGTATTCCATTCTTATACCTGCCTCTATATAATCCTGTTATTTTTAAATAGGATTTCCCCGGAAGTTTGCATAAACGCATATGAGCCAAATTTTAAGAACAGGTTCTTGTGAATGGTCATCTAATTAAATTGTAGCTGACACTGAGGCTGTAAGCTATTTAAATCTGGAAAGAGCAGCAGGTGGGTGAATAAAGTAGCCAGACCAGCCATTCCTTCCTTTGAATACTTTGAGCTCTGCTAGCTAATCTGGTTTCATTCTTGTTTTCAACCTTATTTTGGGCTGGAGCAAGACATTTTCCAAGTGACATATGTTCTGATGCATACTTAGAGACTGTTGGGCCTAGATGCAGGGTTTGATCTGGTTTAGGATCTAAGGTGCTTTGTGCCAGCCCTGAAATGATAATTTGGCTGGTTGTACTCTTCTCTCTTCTTCTAGCTTTGATTTTCTGAATTGTATGTCTCTCTTCTCCCTTGTCTTTTATCTACATCTGCCTGTTCTGCAAAAGACTGGATCCTGATGAAGATGAAAACTGCTTGAACTGGTTTTTTTTTTAATATGGATCAACATAGCAGTGCACATTTCTGCATTCTCCTTAGAGGCCTGATACCACTACTTGCAAGCTATAGATGCTTGATGTTGCCAATCCTGCCTTTAAGCAGGTTTTTTATGTTTCCTGAATAGCTCACTAATTTCTTCAGACAGACTTCTCTGTTTGTCTGCTATTGAGGGTCAGTTAGTACTTACACTGGAGTTTCAAACTCTGCTTAATCCCTTTGTGTGACCTCTTCCTCTAGATTTGAATCCTGTTAGTAGTCCCAGCTACAGTAGACCTATTGAATCAGTGGGATTTATGTAAGTATTGAGTTACCATGCAGCAGCTAATTCAGTGGATTTATTCTTTTTGGGGTTAAAGTAGCAAAGATGGGCGTGTTTCAGCCTAGAGGGCTGTGTTGCTGGATTTTTGGAGCTCTGGAGGACCATGGCTGAACTACTGCAGTCTCCATTTTGTCAGCTGGAAGTGATGAAAAGTATAGGGGTGTTGGAGAATGGGGTGCACTCTGAAACTGTGTATGATCACTCCACAAAGTTTTTTCTTATTCTTGAAAAATATGCTTTTTCAGCACAAAGAAATAAAACATTTCTTTGTGCTGAAAATTTTTTGGTGGTGTACCAGGATTGAGAGTTCCAAGAGCCTCTAATCCCCCAAAGGGTGTCTCGAAACGGCAAATGCAATAAGCCGAAAGTGACCATCAATACTAATTTGAAAGGGAATTGTCCAGTGTACTAATACAGAGATACCTGCATCCACGTGAACCATCCTGGCATTATTAAACTTTGTTTTATTTATTAGGACTATTCATTCTCTTGTCTGTCCACAAGAACTCTAAAATTAATGTAGTTTTCATTAAAAATAAATTTAAAATAACTTGAACAGCCAAATACAACAAACAGTTCATCCTAATATAACCTTTGGTTTTTAAATATCATTTGGGCCTGGCAAGGATTAAGTTATCCTGACTTACGTTGGGAGGAAATTCTGCCTTTGAGGAGCTATGAGAGAGTGTGGGGGGTACCATCTTGTGTACTCACTGACCCTACGTATTATGGTGGTGGAACATGCAGTAGTAGGCTCTGCTAGAAATCTCGGATTCCAGGCAAGGGTCCTACAGGAGGAGGAAAAGGTCTTTCAGATAACTTGGCCCTGAACAGTTTAAGGCTTTGCATGTGAACACATCTGTGAATTATTCTCCCACCAGGGGATACAGACTAATTTTCCTCAGGCTTTGTAGCTCATTCTTACAGCTTTATACAGTCTTTGTAAACTCAGTGCTCTTTCAGTGTGTTGGACTACAGTGCCCACCCTGTGCCACCAGACTGGGGGAGATGGGGGTTGCAGTTCAGCCAATATGGAAAGCTCCAGTTTGGAGAAGGCTGTGTTAGCACAGTGCTATTCAACATGGTGGTCCATTGGCCGGTGCTGTTCTGTGGGTTATAGGTGGCTGATCCATAGCAAGTTTCCAGGAAAGTAAGAAACAGTTGTAACCAGTGGGCACAGAAATGTTACCAGTCCCTGGTGTGTATGTATGTATTTAATTTATAATCCACTTTACTCGGATATGGGATCTAAAAAGGCTCATAATGTACAGGTGTGCCTTGTTTTAACGTGCTTCACTTTGGAGTGTTTTGCTAATACAGCACTTTTTAATTATATAGTGCAGTACCATTATGTTACCCATGGTCCGTCTAATTACAGCATGTGTGCATTCCATGTCTCAGTGTCGAATTCTGTTGATTTTAAAAATATAGTATATTTTTGCATCTTTTTAAAGGGCTATAGCTATTGCTCACTAAATGACAGTGTAAATATGTTTTTAAGCTTTTACATGCAGTGGCAAGTGGGGAAAAAAAGGCTATGATTTGCTTTAAAGCCATATTTGCTTCAAGGCTGGAACCTGGCCTGCTGTATTAGCAAGGTGTGCCTTGTGTCAAAACGAAATAAAAATATAGGAAAACAAGAACTAAAAAACCATTAAACAACAATCCACGTATTTTTCCGAATGGTACATTGGGAGAAAAAGCCCTCTCAGTCTCCCTCAGTAAATATCTTTAGGAATCACTGGCTTATTATACAAGCATGCAACAAAATGAATGAGTAAAATCAAAAGAAAACAAACCAGGAGTATTGCCAGTTAATTTTTAAACAAAAATTTACAGAAAACAATAACCAGCTTTCTTCTTTTTCTCTGCTGCTCCACCCTGCCCACAGGTCCTAGAAGAATATTAGCTCTTAAGTAAGTGCTGTGTAAATCTGTGAGTGTGCTTCATGCCTGGCTTCTGCAGCTATGATTGCACCATACAAAGGGGAGTTTTTCTAGCCTTTGTAACACTAGGGCCTCATTTGTGCAACCTCTATTTTCAAGGAGTTCCCATTGCTTTTAATGTAAGTTGCTTGGTGTGGCAGCTGCATGTTCAGATCCACTTGATTTTCATCCAGTATTAGGGGACAAAGATGTGAAATGACTTCAAAAGCATCATAGCCGTTGTTTGCAATCTGCTAAACGTCTTGAAGAATGAATGCAGAGGAGCAGGCAGTGTTAACTAAAAAGCACCCTCCAGTAAGAAGCCTGTGGAAGATTGAGTTTATTCTCCCATTCTTTGGCCTACATGAGATCATAGAATTGTCGAAGTTGGAAGAGACCAAGGGCCATTGAGCCCAACCCCCAGCCATGTTGGAATACACAATCAAAGCATTCCCTATGGGTGGCCACCCAACTTGTTTTTAAATACCTCCAGAGAAGGAGATGCCATTACACTTTGAGGTAGTGTATTGCACTAACTGCTCTTGCCATCAGAAAGTTCTTCTTATGTTTAGATGGAATCTCTTTTCCCAAAGTTTGGAGCCGTTGCTCCATGTCCTAGTCTCTGGAGCAGCAGGAAACAGGTTTGCTCCAGCCTTCATATGACATCTCTTCTAATATTTAAACATAGCTTTCATGTTGCCATGCTGCAACTTTATAAACTCATTTGCCAAAGAGGTGGTGGAGGACGGTGATTATAGTGTATCTTGGTCAGCTTAACCTCTGCATGCATGTAATGATATTGATAATTATATAATGATTCTGATACTGGGAGAAATGTAAGAGACAGTATAATTAAGCAGGAGGCAAAGTTGAGGGGTATATCAAGGAAGCATATACAAATCTTGTGGACTGGGGCATTTGCAAGAATTTATTACAGTGCAGCTAGAAATTTGCCAGTAGCTTCAGGTGAGTGTTTGTTCAGCCTCAGTTTGTTGTCTGTAAAATGGGGATGATAATGACTTGCATCACTGGGAGACAGTGAGAGAGAACAAAACCAAGACTGTGAAACTGCTTGTACTGTAACTTGATCTATACATGATACTAATGGAATGCAGCAGTAGATAATGGCTCCCTTGTCTTGGTTTGGCTATCATTGGTGTGGGGAGAATGCCGGCATTTTAATTGCCAGCCCTCACTAGTGTTCTGGTACCTCTGTGTCCTGTCCCTGACAGGCACTCTTACAAATGCTGGACAGTAGCATAAAGTCTTCTGTGACGCTGGCTTTAACAATTAGGAGGATTTTCATGGATCGAAAACTACCAGGAGATTTGTTGTGTCCTTATTAATAGTAGACATCAAATACTTCTGTTTTTACAGAAAATATTTATTCTCTACCTTTTTAGGACTGTGTCATTGCAAGTTGACTTCCAACCATAGATGAAAACAAATACAGTCAGCTCTTCATGTTTGTGGGTTTAACATTTACAGATTTGATTATTTGTGAGTTTCTGCAACCCCTGTCTCCCTGTACCTGAAACACTTATTTTCTAGGGGAACCTTCCCTTTCTCGGCTCCAAGCAGACTGCACAGCTTTTAAAAATCTGCCTCTGGTCCTCCTCCTCCTTCAGCCACTGCCTGGTCAGCTAAAGACAGCTTGCACCCTGATTTCTCAGCACTATGAGCCCTCTCCCACACCCAAGGAAGGAAGTGGATGAGACAGAGGAAGTACAGGGTCACCATACTGAGCACCCCCCTTCCCTCACCTTTCTCTGACCTGTTTTAGACTCTGGGTGCCCACTTTCCCCACCATGCCTCAGCCCTTCTGCGATTTTGATATTTGCATTTTTTCCACTTTTGTGAGGGTCTTGCATCCGTAACCCTAACAAATCTGAAGAGTCAACTGTATAACAAAATTGGAAAATACAGATTGCAATTAAACTCTACATAACACACACACACACACACACACACACACACAACACACACAGAGAAACACAGCTGAGTTCTCAATGGAGACACTAAACCAGCAAAGATTACTTGAGGGTAAAGTATCACACTGTTTGATGCAGGCAGCTGAATTTTATGTTATGCAAGTAAATGTGCTGGTACCAACACTATTTTTTTTGCTCCCACACAGGGTAGAGTGGGTAGATTTTTAGGTAACAAAAAGGGCTGGGAAGAGTTTTAAACCTCCCCAGGTCATATGTGTGGGGACTGATTCAGATCAGGTTTCATGTACTTACTTTCAAGTAAAAAGAAAATAACTTTGAGCTGCATGCTACACAATACTGTAGCACAACTCTGAGAGGAGAAAGAGCTCAAAATGACAGTTTATCTTAGGAGGCTGAGGGGGTACCTTGCGTAAGCAGTGGGAGGATGTTAGGTGTCTACAGTGACTTTCTAGGTCCAACAGTTGGATTGAACTGTAAAGTAAAGGCTGGACACACCATTGCCCTCTTCCCAAGTTTTTGGCTGCAGCTAGACCACTTGGTTTTAGGGAGTATAAGTTGCCACACGTTCTGACCATTTATGATTTGTGTGAGAACGCAAAGGTTTGGGTGCTAGGCTGTAGCTTGCTTGAATTCATAGTGTGTGTAAGGAGCAGCAGGAATTTTTCTGTGTTGTTGACTTTGGCATGCCTATTAGTCAGCTGCCTTGAGGCACTTACTACCCTTGGTTTATAATGTGTCTCAGTCCACTGGTTGGACTGTTGTGTGGTGCTGGCTAATGATATATTCCAGGAACATGTGGACCTTCTGATGTTGTTAGACTGCACCTTCCAGCATTCCTCTCTCTTGGATATGTTGGCTAAGGCTGCTGGGACTTGTGGTCTGGCAGTATCTGGAAGGCCAGATGATTCCCAGATCTGCTCACACTCAATAACAAATATCAGTAAACAGAATATAGTGGGACTCAACATCTGATTCAATGTGACAGATAAGCTCAGAAAAAGCAATGAAGTTTCTGTTCTGGATTTAGTGGGGTGTTTTAAAAACACTGTTTGGCATATTATTTAGTAGATATGTATAAGTCAGTGCTGAAAGTGTAAAAATACATGTGTTCTTCTATAGATTTGGGTAGACATGGAAGCATCATTAACTCTGTCCAATGAAGGCTCCTTCTATACCAGTGGTTCTCAACCTGTGGGTCCCCAGATGTTCATGGACTTCAGCTCCCAGAAGCCCCAGCCACTATGGTCAATGCTCAGGGCTTCTGGGAGCTGAAGTCCATGAACATCTGGGGACCCACAGGTTGAGAACCACTGTTCTATACCCTTTTAAAGCTTGTGATCCTATATACCAGAGATAGAAATTGGGTAGCCCTCTAGATATTGCCAGACTACACCTCCCAGCATTCTTCACCATTGGCTATGACACCACGTACTGCTGGGACTTGCAGTCCAACAACATCGGGAGGGCACAGATTCCTGTCCTGCTATATATAGACACCTGGGAACAAACCCCATTGAGTGCATGGGTGTATAGGATTGTGGTGTAGTATTAGTATTAAATCAGTTTAATAATATATTAGTATTAGTGATTAGTATTAGTTATTAGTATTAGTATTAAATCAATTTAATTTAGAATAGTTGTCTCTTCTTGAAAGCATCTGAGGTATTGTTATATTTTTACCTGAAAATTAAGTGGATGTAACCAAACATTCTTAAAATGTACTTTCTTCTCTTCCATACCACCCCCCTCTCCTGTACACCAAATCCATCAGTTATTGGAAAGTTACTTGGTTCTGAATCACTGCTGGAATACAGGGCACTCAAAAGCATATCAACATGGTAGCACACACATTGATTTTTGGTGTGCTGATTTGCTTATAACCACTTAATTCATCCTGTATATATTCTTTTGAGAATATAGGCAGGGCAGTTTAGATAAAAATTTTGAGATAACAAGGATGTAATTATATTAAACTTTGACCTAGTTCTACTTTAAGGCCATACTTTGCATACTGTGAGCAATGGTCTATTATCCAAGAAGACTTCTTTTGACAATTTTGAAATGTAGGTTACAACTTAGGTGTTTTTCTAGCTGTGTGATAACTTTACTGCTTACTTATTATGAACTCCCTTGTCAGAAGTGTTTCTGCGCGACTCAGTCAACAAAACGTTGAGAGAATAACCTGTTGATTATAGACTCATGTGGTAGCCTTGGTTCGTTGACCTCTGCTTTCCCTGCCTGTCCTTTGGGAGTGAATCATCTTACTATCTAGGGATGTGATGCTGGAGGAACTGTGTAAGTGCTATAAAGATGATACAGGATTCTCTTCTTAAATTTTTCAGAACTAGTTGCTGTTGCCAGGAGACCCTCTCTTTTAATTCTCAGCCTTGCACTTTGCTGTGGATTTTTTATGGACTGTAATATATGTTATGGACTGTAGAGTTTGTAAGCGCATGACTTACAAATCACACTCTTGGGACTTTTACTTGGAGTGTGGAAAAATTATTTTTTGGACTGCAGCTCCCAGAACCCCCAGACACAATGGCCAAAGGGCGTGGAATTGTAATCTAAAAAGTACCTTGCACAAGCTTTTTTGTGAGATTGGAATGTAAAGCATATGTTCTATCTGTACATCGAAGATAGCAAGATCCCCAAGTCTGGCATTCTTGGCAGACCATCTGTATTTTTATATGTGTGTGTCAGTTTTGAGTGGGTCTCACTTGACCCAATGGTGATTTGAGGGCTGCTTTGAACCAGGCTTGTGTGACAAGTGTGCCAAACAATTTTTCCAAAAAGTCTTCAGAATCTACCTGTGAAACCTTTGACATAGTCCTCTGGTTCTTGTGCCCTTCTGTAAATCATCCTGTAACTAATCCCAAGCTCATGCAACTGCAAGAATCACATTTTTCTTTCTTTCTTTGTTACACTAGCCTCCATTTTCCTTCTTCTGTGTTCCCTCAGTCAAATTTTAAATTGTAAGTTCTTTAGGGCAGGGGCCTATCCTCTTGTATTTTGAAAAGAGTCATGGCATTATGTAATATAGTAATAATATATTAAACAGGGAAATTTTGTGTAGGAGCTCACCAGGTCTTACTCTAACCAGCAGTGTCTGGCTTCCTTTATGAGTTAAGGCACTGTCTTAACTCCTTTATGAGTTAAGGCACAGTCTAACCTTCATGTGGTTAGACTGTACTCTCCAAAGCTGTTAGTAAACTGGAACCACATGCATCTACATGACTGGTGACCCGTAGAGCATAGCAACAGGAAGCAAAAAGAGAGAGCATGTTCAAGTATACCTGCCCTGTTGCAGTACATTGCTGATAGTATGCTTGTGTTCAGCTTGGTTGGTCAGAAGACACGCAGTGGCTGTTAAATGCTGACACTCCATAACACTTGCATGTTACAAAACTACAGCCACAGGTTAGCCTGTGGACCAGTATTTATGTCATTAAATTGCTGATGCTTGTCTAGCTTTAAAATAAAGATGGAAATCATGTGGCCTTCCAGATGTTGATGAACTGTCATTCCAGGCATTTCTCACCATTGGCTCTGCTGGCTAGGGCTTCTGAAACTTGCAGTTCAAACACATCTGGAGGACTACATGATTCCCACCCTGTTTCAATAAATAAATGATACTGCTCTCGATATTTACTACTGTTCTAATGGAATAGGAAGCATATTGCTGTACTATGGAATTTAGATTTCCTGTCTAGAATATGTTGACATAATTAGGAACCTGACCGTGCACTCTATTCATGACAGTGGAATGTATGCACCTCTTCGGCACTGAGGAGATGAAGGTCCTTCTTCTCTGCTTTGTCTTATGATGTTTGCCAGCTTTCCTGTCATTTCTTCTCTCAGGCCGTCTGGAACTGCAAAAATCATGCTGACCTGTGCCATTGGGCAGTTGTGTTACTGGCATAAACTGAACTAGAATATCTGTTGAGTTCAGCAAGTGGAAAAGTGGGAGCTTTGTTTGGCTTAATTCTTCAACTACTGTGTTGAAAGCATCCCACAAATTTTTCCTAAATATGGTGCTTCCTGGCCTCTGTGATCACCAAGTACACAGATTAAAAACTCAAATGCAGTAGCAGGAAGAAGGCAGTATTTTTAGGCAAAGTCTTATTTTGGGTTCAGAGCAGCAAGAGATTCCAGATCAGACAAATACAAACCCCTCAGTGAGAGTCTTGGGATTCGATCTTGTTTGCACTACTCAAATGGGAGAACTGGTGCTTAGCAAAGAGGCTGTCGGCATGACTGCTAAGACTTTGCATATCTGTAATGACTTTGGGAGAGGTGTGTGTGTATGTTTAAACCAGTGGTTCTCAACCTATGGGTCCCCAGATGTTTGTGGACTTCAGGTCCCAGAAGCCCCAGCCACTATGGTCAATGCTCAGGGCTTCTGGGAGCTGAAGTCCAAAAACATCTGGGGATCCACAGGTTGAGAACCACTGGGCTGCAGTATTATTTGTGGTCTTCTGTTAACCAGAGCTAGCTCCACCTGTCTGTTCAGATGGACAGCGGCTTACTAGGTGATCAAACAGTCGTCTTCCCCATCATCTCCTCTCTGATCCTTTAACCTGGAGACACTGAGGATTGAGCCTTCTGGATGCAACAAACCCTGAGCTACTAATCTTCTCCACCAGAGCTAGCTTACTTCATGTTTAGAAGGCTGATTCATGAATGCTTGCATTGAGCCATCAGAAGTGTAATACTTGGTAGGAACTTCATTTCATCCTGAGCACAACACTGTTGAGTGGAATTGTGCACTTAGACGCAAGTCATCAGGTGAAGAGATATCAGATGATTACATGCATGTGTCAACAAGCCCTAAAATAGATTCAAGGGTGATGAGCATTTATCTTGCCACTTGGCTCTGAGGCATCATTTTGTTAATGCCCTTACCAGACCTGTTTTTCATTTAAATTCATCTGGTAGCAAAATCATGATTATTATCCCACTCATTCCAAGGCCTCAAATGATTCCTCCCTCTGTAGGTTTACAAATGTGAGAGGCAGTCCAATCAATAGTGATTGCCATTCAGACAAGCAGCTCACAGGATGATCAATGTCAGATCACCCTGTGAGATGCTTATCTTTGTGGCAGTTTCAAATCTTTCCAATCTCCCTAAAATCTATCCTGTTCTAAACCTGTGGCAGGTTAAGGTGAGCAGGTTTTATGAAGAAAGGAAACACGTTTAAATACTTAATATGTTTAAGTATAAGTGTGTGTCTATGTGCATGCATAGGTGATTTTAGGGCAGTGGTTCTCAACCTGTGGGTCCCCAGATGTTTGTGAACTTCAGCTCCCAGAAGCCCTGAGCATTGACCATAGTGGCTGGGGCTTCTGGGAGCTGAAGTCCACAAACATCTGGGGATCCACAGGTTGAGAACCACTGTTTTAGGGGATGAGCAAGGCCTTGAAATATTTATGCATATTGTGTCTTCAAATACAGCTCCCATTATCTTTTTATGAAAAATTATAAAATTAGTAAAATGTACACAGAGGCTGAGAGCCAGCATGGAGTAGTGTTTTGAGTGCTGGACTGTGATGCTGGAGACCAGGTTCAAATCTCTAACTGTCCATGGAAACTCACTGAATGTCCTTGGTCAAGTCACATTCTCTCAGCCCCAGAGGAAGGCAAAGGTAAACTCTTTGCAAAGGCAAACAATCTGAATAATTCTTGCCAAGAAAACCCCATGACTGATTCACTTTAGGGTCACCATAAGCCAGAAACATCTTGAAGGCACGCAGCAAGAACGACAACAGCAACAACACAAATGGAGAAAGTACAGTCAATACTGACGACAGCTTACTGAATCCCTGCTTTCCTGCCTTTCATTAGCTACCACTTATCTTTGGAATAAATTCACTTTCTGTTCAGCATTTTGAGGAAGAAAAGAAATTCCACTAGTTTGGTTGTTCAGTGTGCACACCAGTGTCCTTAGGCTATTTCATATATTATCTGGCATCTGTGCTACAGCGGTCTCAAGGGAGCACCTATCTTTGAGGAGTCCATTCTACGAGACAAAGGGAAAAGGATTAAAATAAGAGAAAATGCTAAAGGCTCTTTTTGATTCACAAGATAATGTGCTGATGATCATATGACTCCCTTTGTTTTGGGAATGGAATAAGCCAAGAAAGAAAAACTTGGTATCTTAATACAAGGAAAGGTATATGTATGTATGTACACATATGTGTGCGTTCATGTGAACTGGAGCTTAGTGGCTGCCTCTTAGAGCCATGTTTCTAAATATGATTCTTGTCTTCTGGCCTAGGTCAAATTAATAACAAGGTTTTTACAGGGCTGGCCTTACTTATCCACAAAGTGAGACTTCTACCTAAGACAGACAATTTTAAGTGTCATGAAAGGGCAACAAGTGGTTTACTATTTCACTGAGATTTTTCATCTGAGATTTTCTGCCATCTTGTGTCTAAATTAAGTTAGTTGTCTCTGGTGACATGCCCCTTAATTTGAATGTATTTGTCTAGTTCAGGCAGCGAAATATCTTCGGCCAGCCATGAGTTTTAAGCACTTTTGCTGGGAACCTGATGTTACCACCTGCTTCATATCATGCCACACCAAAGCATTTGGTTTTTGTTAGCCTTGCAAGCAGCCCTGTCCAGACTTGCCAACATTCCTTTGTGTAATATGTAGGCAGAAAAAAACCTGAATAGAGGTTGGAGAGTGATTTAAGGCCATCCAGTCTTGATGGCTAAACTTGACCTATTGTGTCCACACACCTGGGAATAAACCATGTAGAAGTCAGTGAGGCTCTCTTTTGAATAGACATGGATAGGAATGTACAGTAAATGTTCCTAGATTTGAATTAGAATTGGATTGGCATCTTGTCTTGCTATTAATGATTTTGATTACTTAATGTAGCCTTGGTGTACCTCCAGATACGCTGGATGACTGACTACTCATGTCCTTACACAGTCTGTACATGATTGGAATTATGCTCTAACACAACTCTAGGATGTCTACTTGGGAATGAACGGCACGATCTATTTACATCAAAATCTTATACTTGCCATCATAGTCTGGATTCCTGTTGGTGAACCATGCCCCTGTAACTGTTCTGGCATAAGAGATGAGGGCTGGAGAGGAAAAAATGGTGCCTTACTTCTGAATGAAGCCAGGCACTGGAGAAACAGGTTGTTCATTTCTGTCAGATTTTGTCTGCCTTCCCTTGGCACTTTTATACAACACTGGGGAAAGTCACATGCTACCAGAGTGCACCAGCAGGGTTCCAGCCATATTGTGATCACTCCAAAGTTTGCTGTGGGCTACCTGAAATTTTAAATAAGCAATAGCTGGTTGGGGTAAAGAGTGGAACAGATAGCCAGCGTGGGACTGTGGCAAAGAAACAGGGCTTGTGAAGACTTTGAGCCTTTGTTTATGCCACAATACTGATCATGATCATTCGCCTGCTGTAGTATATGTGTAGGCAGGATTTTGTTCAGGACCTAATCTTGGCAGAGGTTTAATACTGTCCTCTCTCACCTTGTAGTCCTAAACTGTCTCCCTGGCTTGCAGTGCCAGCTGTTTCTACAAGATTAAGCACTCTAAGGTAAACTAGAGCCAAAGACTGCACAGCATCCTGGATTGTTTCTTTTCTTTAAAGTGGGACACTCCCTATACCAGTGTGCTGTAGTGGCTTGAGCGACTACACTAGGATTCCAGGAGACTAGGGTTCAAATCCCTGTTTGATCATGGAAACCCAGTGGGTGATCTTGGGCAAATCACTCTCTTTCAGTCTCAGAGGACAGTAATGGCAACCCACTTCTGAACAAATTCTGTGAAGAAAACCTTGTGTTAGGTTTCCCTTATGGTTGCTGTAAGTTGGAAATGACTCGGAGGCATAGAACAGCCTCTCTCCACCACTTGAAGCTCAAAGGATCAATGCCCACTTTACTGCTTGTACAAAACTTTGCTTCATAATTCAACTAAATGGAGGCTACAGATCATTGGTAGTACACAAATGTTGATGGAGGTGGGTGGCTTCAGTCAGTGTTACTGGCTTTCTCAGGAAAATGTCGTCTGACTTAAACACACAACCAACCACCAAACTCAAGACAAAACAGATGCCAGTTTGAAAAGTTAAAATAACACAATGCGTTTATCCCTTTGTATCAAGCTGCATTGCAGTGGTTTGCTATTTTTAGAATGAAAATAATCAGTAGTCTTGTTTTCTAATTGCTGTGTGGCCATGAATGCTAAGCCAAAAGTGATCAATGTAGTTTCCCCCAGGGCAGCTAAGTGAATGCAAGGGTTAAAAATGCCATTTTTCACACCTATATTCCTTCTGCATTTGTTTATGGAATAAAGACTTTCCCCCAAGTGCTTCAACAGGGCAGTCCTTAGGTAGGTGGGGAGAATATGTGCTGGAGTAACTGCCAGATCCAAAGCCCTGGTGGTCTGCAGAAACTATAACATTCTACTCCTAGTGGAATTTTAAACATAAGGAAAAGTGACCTGTATCCTAATGTATACATTGGTTTTATGCTCCTGTGCAAGAGTTCCCATTTAAAACAATGCAACAATAAATGAAAAAGAACGGTTTTGACAAGGCTTCAGCTAAAATGTCATATTATATACTGTATAGCCTGAGGAAACTGTTGATTGGCATACTTAGTAGAATAAGATTTTTTCCTACTGTCATCAGTACAAAATGTACATCTTCCTAGACACTGTTTACATATCAGAGTTGGAACAGGCCGCATGCGTCATCAAGTCCAACCCTCTGCTCAATGCAGGACCTCCAGTTAGAGCACCCCTGGCAGATAGCTGTCCAGCTTCTTTTTGAAGACATCCAGAGAAAAAGAGACTCCATCTCTCTAGGCAATTGGTTCCATTACTTAATTGCTTTCACTGTCAAGAATTTCCTTCTAATATTCAGTTGAAATCTACCCTCCTGTAACGTAAAACTGTTAGACCTAGTTCTAACCTCTGAGGTGACAGAGAACAAGCCTGCCCTCTTTGTGGCAGACCTTGAGGTATTTAAAAATGTGATCATGTCACTTCTCAGTCTTCTCTTCACCAAGCTGAGCAAGCCCAGCTCCTTCAACCTCTCTTCATATATTTTGTTTTGAG